>PITA01001880.1:112218-178917 GCA_004023965.1 Spilogale gracilis | reverse complement strand
AAAAAAAGCCATCCACAAACCAGGAAGAGGGTCCTCACCAGATCACCGCCCAGCACTTTGGACTTACCAGCATCCAGGACTGTGAGAAATAAATGTTTACTGCCCACGCCACCCCAACTCAGGTAATTTGTTATAGCACCGCAAGCTGACAGAAACGATCATTTACCTAGGTAACCTGGGAGACCCCTTCCACTCCAGCCCTAAAGTTCTAGCAACAAGTCCAAATTGTGGATTTGTACAAGTAGCATCAGTCCAACTTTCAGTTTACATCCCTGCAACCGTGAGGAGAAGTCTGAGTGGGCTGCGTTGAGACCTGTCACACCAGTACCAACATGGCGGGGCTCACTGTGCCTCACCAACTCCCATGTGCGCTTGCCGGGAGAGCATCCAGATCCCGTGGGATTGCTGAGACAGCAGAGCCCTGGATTATTTTCAGAGGATTTCATTACTGACTTCTCCTCGAAATGAAGTTTAAAGGTCCAGCAGTGGGTTTCCTTTTGAAGTTTCTTTCAGAGTTCAGTTCCTCTCTTTCATGACTGGAGCCTTCTGCCAGTAATGGAAAATTTCTGAGTTATCAGAATGACTCACCTCAGGTGAGTGAGAGCAAAGTGAAACAGGAAATAATTATGATAATAAAGGCCAGGGACACACCCATAGATGATAACACTATGTTTGGAAACCAGCCAGTGTCTTTCCGGAACATTAATTTCTCCTAAAACATCTACATAACTTTCAGGTTCCTCCAGTATTTTAACACAATGTTTTACTTCAGCGTGGTCCATACTTAGAATGTGACTCAAGAATCTCTGAGTTCTTTGCTGTGTTCATGCAGTTTTCCATGGAAAGGAAGTGGGGAACACAAAGCTAAAATATCCACCCTTGAGTTGGTTGGTGATTAGAGCACTCCAGAGTTGGACGCCATGAAACTCACCTGAAAACACCTTCCCTGAACAAACACACACAAGGGGGATTGCTGGATCATATGGCAGTCCTATTTTTAATTTTTTGAAGACCCTCCACACTTTTTTCCACATTTGCGTTCCCTCCAATATGTATAGGGTTCCAATGTGTCCACAGCCTTGCCCGTGCTGGTCTTTGGAGGTTTTCTGATAACAGCTGTCCAAAGAGTGTGAGATATTTCATTGTGGCTCTTTTTTATTGTGGCTTTGATTTGTATTTCTCTGATGAGCAGTGATGTTGAGTACTTTTTCATACACTTCCTCATATCTCGAAGAGCTATTGGCATCCTTGTGTTTACTGCAGCATTATTTACAATTGCCAAACTAAAAACAACTTAAATGTCCATCAGCAGATAAGTAGATTTGGGTTTTTTTTTTATTTATTTATTTCTTGGGGCACGTGGTGGCTCAGTTGGTTAAGTGTTAGCCTTTGGCTCAGAGGGGGTCCTGGGATCAAGCATGGGTCCAGCTCCCTGCTCAGCAGGGCCTGTGCTTCTCCCTCTCCCTCTGCCCCTCCCCTCTGCTCATGCTCTCCCTCTTACTCTCTCATCTCAAAAAATAAATAAAATCTTTAAAAATATTTATTTATTTATTTATTTATTTATTTATTTATTTATTTATTTTGAGAGAGCAGGAGGGGCAGGAGCAGAGGGAGAGAGAATCTTTTTTTAAAAGATTTGACAGAGAGAAACACAGCCAGAGAGGGAACACAAGCAGGGGGAGTGAGAGAGGGAGAAGCAGGCTTCCCGTGGAGCAGGGAGCCCGATGTGGGACTCAATCCCGAGTCTCCGGGATCATGACCTGAGCCGAAGGCAGTCACTTAACCAACTGAGCCACCCAGGCGCCCCAGGAGAGAGAATCTTAAGCAGACTCGGTGCTGAATGCAAAACCCAAGGCAGGGCCAGTCTCTCAACCTTGCCTGAGTTCAGGACCTGGGCTGAAACCAAGCCACAGTCATTCAACTGACTGTGCCATTGAAGCGCCCCAATAAGTGGATTTCAAAATGCCATACATACATAAAATGAAATCCTATTCAGCCTTAAAAAGGAAGGGAATCCTACAATATGCAACAACATGAATGAACTTTGAGGACATTATGTTAAGTGAAATAGGCCAGCCATAGGAGGCCAAATATTACCTGATTTCACTTATAAGAGGGAATTTCAAATAATCAAACTCATGGAAGTAAATAATAGAATTGTGGTTGTCAGTCAGGGTGAGATGGGGAAAATAGGAAGTTGCTAGTCAACCCATATAGAATTTCAATTATGCAGGATGAATAGGTTCTAAAGAGCTGCTCTACAACATTATGCCTATAGCCAATAATACTGTACTATATACTACAAATCTGTTAAGGAGATCATATGATATGTGGTTTTACCACTATGTTTAAATAATATATAATATAGTATTTTATATATTAAAATGTATTTATATTATACTAAGTAATATATATATATAATATAACTCACTTGACATTGGCACATTCTTTGCATGACACAGTGGTCAAGAATATTGAATACTGGGGCGCCTGGGTGAATCAGTTGGTTGGGCGACTGCCTTCGACTCAGGTCATGATCCTGGAGACCTGGGATCGAGTCCCGCATCGGGCTCACTGCTCGGCAGGAAGCCTGCTTCTCCCTCTCTCACTCCCCTTGCTTGTGTTTCCTCTCTGGCTGTGTTTCTCTCTGTCAAATAAATAAAATCTTAAAAAAAAAAAAAGAATATTGAATATTTATTATCCAAGAATCTTGGGCAAGTTTTTTTAATTTGGACTCTGCCTCTATTTCTTTACCTGTAAAATGGGGCAGTAATGGCACCTACTTAAGAAAGATGCAATGAGGAATAAATGATTCATGGGCTTGGAATAGTGAAAGGCATGAGATAAAAAGAGCACACATGGGCATTAGCTTCTATTCTTGCTATGTTTATCCTGAGGAGTCATCAATAAGATTAAGAAACATCTCAAAAAAAAAAAAAATCTCCCAATAGCCTATGGGCAAAATACCCCTTCTTGTCTTCACTGAAGCACTATGCACCAAGATGCTTCCACTGATTAGGATATTCAAACCACTGGTTAAAACTTTATTAAAACCACTGATAGGGGGGCACCTGGGTGGCTCAGTTGGTTAGGCGACCTCCTTTGGCTCAGGTCATGATCCCGGAGACCCAGGATTGAACCCCACATCGGGCTCCTTGCTAGGTGAGAAGCCTGCTTCTCCCTTTCTTTCTCCCCCTGCTTATGTTCCCTCTCTGGCTGTGTTTCTCTCTGTCAAATGAATAAATAAAATCTTTAAAAAAAAAAAAACCAAAAAACAAAAAACACTGATAGGGCGCCTGGGTGGCTCAGAGGGTTAAGCCTCTGCCTTAGGCTCAGGTCATGATCTCAGGGTCCTGGGATCGAGTCCCACATTGGGCTCTCTGCTCAGCAGGGAGCCTGCTTCCCCCACTTTCTCTGCTGCCTCTCTGCCTATTTGTGATCTCTCTGTCAAATAAATAAATAAAATATTTTTTAAAAAACACTGATATAAGATATTTTACCTAATGGTACATCCATACAAGTGCATGGCTTACTGTTGCATTGAGCCTTCTGTCAAGTTCCTAAGGGCCATAGGGCAGGTGCACAGTAAAGGTAAAGTTGGCTGAGATTCCAGAATGAAACAGGTACGGTGATGAAATGAGCAAAGAGAGAAGCATTCTGGGAAATCGTGGAACTTGAACAAAGGGACGGTAGAAGAAGGAGGTTCTTGAACTTGTTCTTTCTCTCACCTTACCCTGGATCACAGAGAATGGGAAAGGAGTTGATGAGAAGAAATCTTGAGCTACTTTTCTCTCAGTCTGAAAAGTGAGTGATTTTTTTTTCAGAGTGATTATCTTTATTTTATTTTTTTTAAGATTTTATTTATTTATTTGACAGAGAGAGAGATCACAAGTAGGCAGAGAGACAGGCAGAGAGAGACGAGGAAGCAGGCTCCCTGCTGAGCAGAGAGTCTAATGTGGGCCTCGATCCCAGGACTCTGGGATCATGACCTGAGCTGAAGGCAGAGGTTTGTTTTTTTGTGTGGTTTTTTTTGTTTTGTTTTTTTAAATATTTTATTTATTTGACAGAGAGAAACATAGCCAGAGAGGGAACACAAGCAGGGGGAGTGAGAGAGGGAGAAGCAGGCTTCCCGCCGAGCAGGCAGCCCGATGTGGGGCTCGATCCCGGGACTCCGGGACCATGACCTGAGCCGAAGGCAGTCGCCCAACCAACTGAGCCACCCAGGCGCCCCAGAAGGCAGAGGTTTTAACCCACTGAACTACTCAGGCACCCTCAGAGTGATTATTTTTAAACATAAAAATTTAAACTCTCCTACTTAAAACCTTTCCGTGCCTTCCCATTTCACACAATGCCATCAATCAATATTTTGGAATGGGGCGGGGGAAGAGTTTGACATGATGAAGCCAGGGGCTCCCTAGAGATAGATGGGTTTATGGGAACACCATTGCAGGAAGAACAGTTACAATCTGGAATTTTCTCACTCTTTCCTCTCAAAACCCTCCCATTTCCTCTCCCTGCCCATTTCCCATCCCCAGAGGTATGGGATCCCCTCGGGACAATGCGAGTCAGAAGCTCTGCTGAGTGAATCCCAGGCCTTCCCCCCTTTCCACCTCAAGAAGCCTGTGTCCCAAGTCAGAGCACCTTGCACACAACAAAGCTCAGTCGGAGCAGGACAGGACAGAGACCACCCCTGACTATGCGAGCTTGAAGGGCACAACAAAGCCCAGCCTTTACGAGCCCTGTTCAGCACCCATAGTTCAAAGCTGAAGTATTGACTTAACCACTTCCAAGCTGTTAAAAAATCTTTCTGAACCTCAGTTTCTCATCTGTAAAAGGATATATCTACTTGAAAGTTGCTACGATAATTATAGGTAACACCTGGTACACAGTAACAGCTCAATAAATGCTGACTATTGTCAGTAGTAAAAACCTCCATTCTAGGGGCACCTGGGCGGCTCAGTCGTTAAGCGTCTGCCTTCGGCGGGAGTCATGTCTTGGGGTCGAGCCCCCCATCAGGCTCCCTGCTCAGCATGAAGCCTGCTTTTCCCTCTCTCACTCCCCCTGCTTGTGTTCCCTCTCTAGCTGTGTTTCTCTCTGTCAAATAAATAAATAAAATCTTAAAAAAAAAAAAAAACTCCATTCTAGAAGCTAGAAGTAAAGCTCAGCGATTCCATTTAGAAGAGTGAGTACAAGCTACCTGTTATGCTATCAGCCATGACGGAATCCTAGATACAGATTAGGTACAAATATAACAATAGCCATAATTCCCTTCTGTTCTAGTTTCTGACTGCGTCACAATGTAATTGCCCCTAGGCCACAAGAAGCCATGGATAAAGTGAAGATGGGGTTTCTGGCTGTTTCTACCAGCCTTATGCCTCACCACCCCCACCCTCCCCCATGCCACTAAGCATCCTTTCTCCCACATCCTGGGAACTTCTTACCTCATCCAAGCCCTTTGCTCTTCCCTGAAATCTTTAGGGAATGGTGTTATCTCCCACCCTCTGCCCCACCCCCAAGACTGTCCTGCTGCTTCCCAATCACAATTGGCTTCAATCCTTTTTTTCTTCTTTTTAAGATTCTATTCATTCATTTTTCAGAGAGAGAGAACTCACAAGTAGGGGGAGTGGCCGGCAGAGGGAGAAGGAGAAGCAGGATCCCCACTGAGCAGAGAGCCAGTGAGGTTCAGTCCCAGGACCCTGAGATCATGACCTGAGCTGAAGACAGATGCTTACCCCCTGAGCCACCCAGGTGCCCCCAAATGGCCCCATCTTTAGATTTCTCTGCATACCCTGCACCCCTCCCTGCCATCACCACTTCGTGGAAGCCTGGCTGTGAGCCACAGTCCTACCCAAGAATATCTTCCCTTTCCTTCCCTTCTTTGCCCCTTGTACCACCAGTTGTTTTCATTGCTGCTGCTGCCTCTCAGGGTGCTCACCTTGCCTCCATTTTCAGGCAGAGGCTAAGCCTTTTCTCAGAGTTAGTCTCAGGGCTCTTAGCAGACCAGCTCCAGAGAACCCACTTTCTTCCCTCTTCCTGAGGTCCCAGGAAACGCACAAGCCACTGTGGTCCCTCAAGCAAAATGGATGACTTCATTACATCCTCTCCAAGTGCCTGATGGATAAAACCATAGATACCAAGACAAGACCACCGTCTTGGGATTTCCAAAGTAGTCCCAATTTTATACAATTTCCTTTTGATGAAGGCAATAATATACACTAAATGTAACTTACTTTTTGTAGACTTTTTATATACACAAATTCAAAATTAAAGAAAAACATCTTTGCCACATTAGCTAACTTGATTTTGAGTTCCCTATCTAAAACAGACCATGTTGGTTTCTGAGTGTGGGACATGAATGAAGACAGGGGAAGAAGGAAACAAGGATAAAATATGAAAGATAATTGTCTATAAGGGAGTATATTAATCTTCACATTAAACACTCACTGAGAACCTAGTAGAGCCAAGAACAGGCTAAGTGATGGGAGGGAATATTATGCCTTTGAATAAAACAGGCTCCCTGGCACTGGGAGCTCATGAAATAGGAGAGAAGATAGGTTACACAAATATCCTAATACAAAGCAGGTTGTAGGAAGTGCTATGATTACAGTGCCAATTATTGTGAGCAATTAGAAAGTTCCAATTCATGTTCCACACCACCACCAAATGAACTTTTTAAATCGATGATTTCATCGTGTCATTGCCTGACTTAAAAATCCTCAATGATGGGGCGCCTGGGTGGCTCAGAGGGTTAAGCCTCTGCCTTCAGCTCAGGTCATGATCTCAGGGTCCTGGGATCGAGTCCCACATCGAGCTCTGCTCGGCAGGGACCCTGCTTCCCCCTCTTTCTCTGCCTCCCTCTCTGCCTATTTGTGATCTCTCTCTCTGTCAAATGAATAAATAAATTTTTTAAAAAAATCCTCAATGACATCAGAACCCTCACAGAAAAGACCAGATTTGGCTTACAGGGCACGTGACTCATCTACAAATGCTTCCTCCATCAACCATTTCACCCCCAAATTCTCAGCTCCTTACACACAGGCCCCTTATTCTAAGCCTCTTGCCCTGTGTACTTTTGTTTTTGCTTTGTCATTGCTGTTTTTAAAGATTTTATTCATTTATTTGACAGAGAGATAAGGAGTACAAGCAGGCAAAGCAGCGGGGAGAGGGAGAGGCAGAAGCAGGGAGCCCAATGTGGGGCTCGATCCCAGGACCCCAGGATCATGACCTGAGACAAAGAGAGCCGCTTTAACCGACTGAGCCACCCAGGCACCCCCAGTGTGCTTTTGTTTTGCTTACTGTCCCCTTTCTTCCTCCACTCTGCCCAGCTTGGCCTAAATCCAAATCATCTCTTGAGGCTCAGTGAAAACCTCGATCAGGAAGCTTTCCTTGATCTTCTCAAACAGCGTGTGTGCCCCTCCGTGCACTCCCTTCCAACCCTCCACAACACTGCACTGTGCCCACTTATCACACTGTTATATGAAACTTTTCATAGACACAAAGATAATGATCCTTTCTTATTCACCTCTGTGCCCTAAGTATCTCACACTGCCTAGAACATATGAATTGGGTTTGTCAAATGGATGAGTGAGGAAATTCTTCCCTCTGAAATTCACTTACCATATTTCAGCCTGCATTAGCCTAACATTTCTAAGAGATAAAGTGCACAACTTACCACCTAAGGCTTTAAATGTACCAGACTCAGCATCCAGACCTCAACTCTGTGCTCGAGACTCAGGGACCACGCAACAGAGTTGCATGGAGCCACTCTATAGCTATTCAACCATGCTAGGAAACACAGTGTTGTCTAAATTGGCCAGCAACCAAAATTGATTCCCCCCCCCCCAACACCCTCATGCCCATATTGCTCCACTGTTTCTTTCCCTCCCATACCTGTAGCTTTTTTGCATCCCTAACTCATAGAACACTATCTCAATCCCTTAGTCATAATAAAGGCCTGGTTCTGGTCTAAGACCACTGCAGCCTAATGGTGGGGGTTAGCCATACCTGCACCTGATGTACCTAAAGGTGGGTGGGCAAGGTTAAACTCTTCCTCATTCCCAAGAGCACCATCAGGCCTTCCTGTCCTTGAAGTATCACTCTGCTTTTGGGAGTTATTCTATCTCTGACATCTGTTTACTTGGCAAGCTCACATTCTTGGACTACCTGGTGAATGGACTTCATTTTGGAAGTCCTTCAACATCCATAGTGGGTAACACTTTTAACACTGGAGTGTCCTAGTATCTGGATAACTCAGTGATGGCTACTTCCGCTTCATCCAGCTAGCTACCCATTCTTGCGATCATACCTGAATGTGGCTACCATCTGGAATTATTCCATTGATTCAGTGAACTAAAATAACTCATCCTCTGACTGTGAATGCCCATCTTTCAAGCACCATTATCTCTGATCTCAGAGGACAGCCTGCTACTTCTTTAACCTTTCATTTCTCTCAGTCAGCCTTTCCTGACCTTTTTTTCATTCTGAACCCAGGATATGCATGTGGTTGATCATATGCACAGTTCTTTCATGAACACCATCATTCCCAAGGCACATCTATCTTCACATTCTATATCAAGACTATAATTATCCTCGTCTCCTACATCGGGACAATAAGCAAAATTGGACAGAATGATATACATTATATATAAGGAACCACTAAAAATTACTGTTCTTCAGTCTCAGCTGGACTTTTATGGTATCTCTTATTTCTCCCTACATATTATAAATTTAACAAATTTTATCAATTCTCTTCCTCCCTCACTTCTAGTAATTGATCTTTATCAAATTCTAACCAATTGGCACATCTACTATTTTACCTAGATTTACCCTAATTCTCACTAACTCTCCTCCAATTTCAAAGGATAAGAAATCCTTCTCTCCTGTGTTCCCTCCTGCCTCATGAAGCACACTATCCCTTCAATCGGCTACCCTTCTCCCATATTGCTAACCTCTCTAACACAACTAGCTCCTTGTTGGGGGGAGAGGGGTATACAGCAAACTTCTTCTGTAAAGGACCAGGTAGTAAATATTGTAGGCTTTGCAGGCCATACAGACTCTGCCACAACTACTCAACTCTGCGGTTGTAGCTTTAAAGCTACCTTAGACAATACAAAATAAATAAGCATGACTGTATCCCAATAAAACCGTATTTATGGGCACTGAAATTTGAATTTCTTATTTCACATGCAATAAAATATTATTCTTTAAGATTTTATCTATTTATTTGACAGAGAGAAAAAGAGAGATCACAAATAAGCAGAGAGTCAGGCAGAGAAGAGGGGGAAGCAGGCTCCCCGCTGAGCAGAGAGCTCAATGTGGGACTCGATCCCAGGACCCTGAGATCATGACCTGAGCTGAAGACAGAGGCTTAACCCTCTGAGCCACCCAGGTGCCCTAAATTATTATTCTTTTGTGGGCTTTTTTGCAACCACTTAAAAATGTTAAAAAACCATTCTTAGCTCATGAGTGATTTAAAAAAACCCACAAGCCATGGGCCATGTTTTGCCAGCCCCTGCCTTAGCTTGCACGGGTGGTTCCCAGAGCATGGGCCTCATCAGCACCACGTGGGAACTTGTTAAAAATACCAGTTTTCATGCCCCACCCCAAACCTTCTAATCCAGAAACTTTGGGTGTGCAACCCACAATCTGTGTTCTAACAAGCCTTCAGGTGATTTGGATACTCAAGTTTGAGAACTACTGGCCCACAGACAAAGCCCTCCTTGTTTTATAAACAAGTTCCCCTTTCAAAAAAACAAAAGCACAGTGATTTCACACCTCAAATTCTTCCCTTCTCTTTCCTCCAAAACTTCCAAGTGACCTGTCAGCGCCATGCTGTCTCCATTTTCTCACATGTTTATAAAATGAGAGTAAGACCACCAAGGAGTTGTAAGAACTATACAACATGATTAGTATGGGGCATTCCACATTTTACATGGTGGGAAAGGCAGGGTGGGGAGGATTTCAACTTCAAATCCCACGAGGGAGACACATAGAAGGAACACTGTCTTTGTCCCCACACCCATTTCTCCATGTAGAAGAAGAGAATAAACTGATAGGTGAGTCTGGGAGAAGGAACGGCACCTGCCCTGCTCACATGGCCAGCTGGGCCTCTGTAGTTCCTTTCCTCAAAATTGAGGGAGAAGCTTCCCCGGGGAAACACAGCTCCAGAGAGCAAAGCTCAATTCTTTGAAGGTGCCCTATGGGAATCAGAATCCTTCTGCAAATGGATGGAGCCCAGGGCAGGATCCACAGGGACATTGCTGAGCCCTATTTCTTCAGCTCCTGATGGAATCACTCTTTTTTGTCTCTGAGTTAATTCCCTAGTAAGTATCCCCTCAGATTCAGTGAAATCTATCAGACAATCTCTCTGATTAAAACGTATAAACAGGGGCACCTGGGTGGCTCAGTTGGTTAAGCGACTGCCTTTGGCTCAGGTCATGATCCTGGAGACCCGGGATCGAGTCCCATATCGGGCTCCCTGCTTGGCAGGAAGCCTGCTTCTCCCTCTCTCACTCCCCCTGCTTGTGTTCCCTCTCTGGCTGTGTTTCTCTCTATCAAATAAATAAAAAAATCTTAAAAAAAAAAAACAAAAAACTTATAAACAGTCACTAGTGAACTGTCACCCATGGGGTCCTGTACCTGCCCAAGACTGCCAGGACAGCTCTCCCTAATCTCCCACCTGCTAACAATATCACAAGGGAAAAGTGTTATGAGGTGTGTTGTTCTAAAATATACACGCTGAATTTCCATATTTCCTGTCTGACACAACTGAAAAGCGCAGTATCTAATGCAGATAACAATCATGTATCCAACTATGCTTTTGGAAAAATGTCTAAAAATGTGGGGCGCCAGGCGCCTTTATGGCTCGGTTGGTTGGGCCACTGCCTTTTGCTCAGGTCATGATCCTGGAGTCCCGGGATTGAGTCCCACATCGGGCTCCCTGCTCGGCGGGAAGCCTGCTTCTCCCTATCTCACTCCCCTTGCTTGTTTTCCCTCTGTAGCTGTATTCCTGTCAAATAAATAAATAAAATCTTTAAAAAAAAAAAAGACAAGAATGTACAAAAAATATGCCAAGTGTGAGCCACATGAGAAGTGCTGGTGGAATGTCAGAGAAAGTAGGAGGGTCAGAGAGGTCCTCACAGATGTGTGAGGTCACATTTTTATAGGCTGACGAGGATGGAAAGAAATTCCAAGTGATGGAACAGCATGAGGAAAGTGAAAAAAGTCTGGAAAGCATGGAGCAGAGAAGACTTGAGAGTTGGCACGGAGGCAGGCCTGACAGCTAGGCAGCCCTTGGGGCCTGAATATGCCACGCTGAGCCCCTTCGGGACTGAGGTTTTTTAACTTGACCCTCTGTCTTCAACAGCTCTAACAGTGCTTTGCACATAGCAGCAAATTATTAAATTTGTTACATGAAAAAGCCAATGTGTGAAAGTACATTTATTCACGCTTAGCTGAGTGACTTAGGTAGCCTAACTGTGAGGAGTGCCAGCAGATGGGGTAGGCAGGCAGTCAAATTAGGAAATTTTTGTATGTGTTATCGTTTCTTGCCTGATGAGCTCATCAGATGAGTCAGAAACCGTTTTCCCAATGTTCCTGAATAGTCAGATGGCAAATGCAAACTTTATTTGCCTCCACCAACTTTTCTTTTTAAGATTTTATTTATTTCTTCGACAGAGAGAGACACAGCGAGAGAGGGAACACAAGCAGGGGGAGCGAGAGAGGGAGAAGCAGGTTTCCCGCTGAGCAAGGAGCCTGATGCAGGACTCGATCCCAGGGTCCTAGGATCATGACCTGAGCCAAAGGCAGATGCTTAATGACTGAGCCACCCAGGCACCTCTCCACCAACGTTTTAAAACAAAAACACAGTTATCACAAAAATCAAGCACGTTCATTTTAGAGAACTTAGAACATACCCAAAAACACATAAGAGAACTGAAGTCAGTGTAATCTCATTAATTAATGATGTAATATTATAACAAGAATATCTTTTCACGTTTTTAAATATTCTTTGAAAGTATAGGGGATTTTTTGTTTTGGGGGGATTTTTTTAAAGATTTTATTTATTCATCAGAGGAGCACACACAGTGGGGTGGGGCAGAGTAGGGGGAGCAGCAGGCAGAGGGAGAGGGAGAAGCAGGCTCCCCACTGAACAAGGAGCCTGATATGGGGCTCAATCCCAGGACCCTAGCATCATGACCTGAGCTGATGTCAGATGCTTAACTGACTGAGCCACTCAGGCATCCCAAAAGTATGGGGGTTTTTTTGATGCGATGTTCTGTTAATGCATACGTCAAACAGTTTGCAAAATTTTAACTATTCCTTTATTACTGAACACATAGCCTCTAAATATTCATGTTGTAAATGTATCTTTAAATATATATGTCAGGGGTGCCTGGATGGCTCAGTCATTAAGCGTCTGCCATCAGCTCAGGTCATGATCCCAGGGTCCTGGGATCAAACCCCGCATCAGGTCCCCTACTCAATGCCTCTCACTCCCCCTGTTTGTGTTCCCTCTCTGGCTGTGTTTCTCTCTGTCAAATAAATAAATAAAATATTTTTAAATAAAATTTATAAATAAATAATCTGTCATGATTTCCATACTCGAGTCCTAAAAAAATCATCTTACAAACCCTAAGAAAGCATAAAAGAGAACCAGAAAACCTAGAATGCTATGTTCATATGGAATAGTTTACCAGTAGAAATCTATAGGTTCCTCCTTTTCTTTGTATTTAAGATTTTCTTATTATTTATTTTAGAGAGAGAGAGTGAAGCACAGGAATGGGAGTAGGGACACTGGGAGAAATTCTTCAAACTGACGCTCCACTGAGTGCAGAGCCCCACATGGGGGCTTAATCCCAAAACTCACGAAATCATAACCTGATGTGAAACCAAGAGTCAGACGCTTAGCTGACTGAGCTACCCAAGTAGCCCCTGTAGATTCTTTTAAAAATAACATATATCTGGGGCACCTGGGTGGCTCAGTTGGTTAAGCGACTGCCTTTGGCTCAGGTCATGATCCCGGAGACCAGGGATCGAGCCCCACATCGGGCTCCCTGCTCAGCGGGAAGCTTGCTTCTCCCTCTCTCACTCCCCCTGCTTCTGTTCCCTCTCTGGCTGTGTTTCTCTCTGTCAAATAAATAAAGTCTTTAAAAAAAAATAACATATACCTATCATACATTTTCAGTCAAAATTCCAGCACGATTTTGAGAGGAATGTGACAAACTGATTCTAAAAAAAACAAAGTATAGCTAAGACACGAGTAGCTAAGGCAATTTTGAAAAATAAGACCCAAGACGGAGGACTTCTCTTACCAGATATTAAGGCATATCACAAAGCCACAGCAATAAAAATAACTTACTGGCACAGGAAAAGACAGATTAATGGAATAAAATAGGGATCCAGAAACACACCCACATGTGCATGGAAACTTCAGATACAATAGAGGTGCATCTCCAACAATGAAGAAAAGATACATTACTCAGATTTGATGCAGGGAGCCTGTCTTGCTTCATGGAGAAAAACCAATCAGAGTCCTACCTCATACCACATAGAAGTGTTAATTGTAATAGTTTATATTTAATCTGAAATGGAAACCAGTAAAGATAAGGAAAGCATAGAAGAATATCTGTGTGAATTTGAATTGAAGGAATTAGTAAGGAAAGTCTTAAAACCATGAACCATCAGTGAAAAAATGGGTAGATTTCGGTATATAAAAATTAGGTTTCTCGGGCACCTGCGTGGCTCAGTTGGTTGAGCAACTGCCTTCAGCTCTGGTCACGATCCTGGAGACCCGGGATAAAGCCCCACATCGGGCTCTCTGCTCGGTGGGAGGCCTGCTTCTCTCTCTCGGTCCCTCTGCTTAAGGGACTTCCCTCTCTTGCTGTGTTTCTCTCTGTCAAATAAATAAAATCTTTTTAAAAAATTGGGTTTCTTTTCAAAGAAGGACACCACAAAGTTAACAGACAAATGACAGCCTAGAATATATTTGCCACCTCCAAAATTCAAGAAATTCATATGCAGAATGGCAGTGGGGTGTGCGCCTGGGTGGCTTGGTAGGTTAAGCATCTGACTCTTGGCTTCAGCTCAGGTGGGATCAAGCCCACATCAGGTTCTGTGCTCAGTGTGGAGTCTGTTTCAGATGCTCTCTCTCTCTTTCAAACAAATAAATAAAATCTTTTTAAAAAGAATTAAAAACATAGAATATAGAGAGAACTTCTATATATCAACAAGAGGCAGGAAATCCAACAGAAAACTGGACAAAGAATTAGAATAGACAAATTACAGAAGGAGGAATATAAATGCCTAACAAATCCATGAAAACAGGCTCAAACTCTCTAGTAATCAAATAATGCAGTTAGAATAACAATGAGATAAATTATAGAAATTTTAAAGTTTAATATCAAGAATTGGTAAGAATATGGGGGCTCCTGGGTGGTGCTATCCATTAAGTGTGTCACTCTTGGCTTTGGCTCAGGTCATGATCTCAGGGTGGTGAGATCAAGCCCCGCCTTTGGGCTCCGAGCTCAGTGCGGGGTGTGCTAAAGTTTCTCTCTCTTTCTCTACCTCTCGCCCTCCCTGTGTACATGCGCTCTCGCTCTCTCTCTCCCTGTCTCTAAAATGAATAAATAAATATATATTTTTTTTAAGATTTTATTTATTTGACAGAGAGAAACACAGCCAGAGAGGGAACAAAAGCAGGAGAGTGAGAGAGGGAAAAGCAGGCTTCCCGCCGAGCAGGGAGCCTGATGTGGGACTCGATCCCGGGTCTCCGGGATCATGACCTGAGCCAAAGGCAGTCGCTTAACCAACTGAACCACCCAGGCACCCAAAAAAATAAATAAGTAAATCTTTAAAAAAGAAAAGAATTGGTGAGAAGATGAAGGAAAGTTACCCTCAAAGGCTATTGGTCTGCACTGGTAAATCGATGCAACCAGTAGTTATACAACTTGTCGGGGACAGTGCGTGATCCGCCCCTCCTGCCATGCCGTGAGCCACCTGCATGGTCATTTAGGCAATGTCCCTCTGCAAGGCACATTGGAACACCGGCCCTCCCACAAAGTGTGAGGAGTTTGCATAGGGGAGCGGTTTGCAAGGCACCTTACTGAGCAACATGTCCTTGGTTTGGTTTAGGGAGTTAACTCTGAACTGTAGATAGGTCCACCTGCAAAAACATGTTTCACTGATCAAAGCACTGTTTCTCTAACAAAGACACTGTGTAATCAAAAATCACTCTCTGTAAGAAAAATTTTCCTTCATGAGAATCTTTAACTTGTTGCCTATAAATAAAGACACTGAGAGCCAGAAAGGCGGAGATGCCTGGCAGGTGATCGGAAAAGAATCATCCGGGCTCTCTCATTTCGCATCGCCCGACTCCATGACCACCTTCAGGGAACCCTGACAGACCGTTGCCAGGGCCAGCTCCCGGCAACAACTAAATATGTCCCACTCCTGGGAATATACTCCAGAGAAAGTTGTGCGCAGGTCTTTACTGTAATCTGTTTGGGAGTGTGCATCTCAGTATTGTTTGCTGACGCAGGGAGTTCGAAACAACCTGGGGGCTGGTGGTCAAGAATATAATTCTAGGGGCGCCTGGGTGGCTCAGTTGGTTAGGCAACTGCCTTCGGCTCAGGTCATGATCTCGGAGACTCGGATCGAGCCCCACATCGGTGTCCCTGCTCGGCGGGAAGCCTGCTTCTCCCTCTCTCACTCCCCCTGCTTGTGTTCCCTCTCTGGCTGTGTTTCTCTCTGTCAAATAAATAAAATCTTTAAAAAATAAAAAAATAAAAAATAAAAATAATAAAATGCTCTAAACAATACATAAGTCTCAAGCATACTGGAGGATGCCTGTGAGGGATATGGAAGAAATTAGGGGGAAAAAAAAAAAAGAAATGCAGAATTCTTAGGGTAATCAGACAGAAGGGTCCCTAGACTTGAGAGTGGCTCTATTGGGAGCCTACATAAGCAAACTGAAAGCTAAGCCAGACTGAGTCTTGCAAATGCCTCAAGTTCAAGAGGAAAAACCAGTCATAAACAGCCAACTAAGCTTTCCCAAATATTGCATCCCTTAAGTAACAGCCAATGAAATAACTTCCTTGCTTTGCTTCTCTAAGAAAACCTTGCCCTTACTGCCTGCCAGTAGAGTGCTCCTAACTGCTTCTAGTTTGGCATCGCCTCATGCAAATCAGTGTTTGCTCAGATAAATTCCTAAAATTCGAATACACCTCAGTTTATCTTTGCTCCTGTTGACAGGAAGAAGGCTTCATCAGTGGGCATGAAGAAGGAGGAGGCAGCCCTACGGTTCTCATGAATACAAGGCCTGCATTTCTCCAGGGGGCGGTGACTAGGTGTGTATTTGAACCCATAGCCCTCTGGGATGAGCTGCTTTTCAGCCACCATGTTTTCAAATTTGTCCCCCTTAAGTTTAGTAAAGCCCCACTTCTTGGAGATGTGGATCTCCTGGCAATCGGGGAACTTGAATGTTCCTGTATAGGAACTTAGTTTCATGCTCCCTTTTCTGCAGCTTGGCACAGATGGACATGATGACTTAGCCGATGTGGACTCTGGCCACTGTGCCCTGGGGCTTTCCAAAGGCACCTTACATACCAGTCCAGAGCCTACACTGGGGAGAGCATGAGGTCACACATGAATATCCACTGGAAGATCTGTCTCCAAGGTCCCTTAGGGCAAGCCCTATAAGCAACAGACCTCATATACTACCAAGGAAGCTACTGTTTGCAGCCATAGCATACCAGGCCCCTATGGGGAAAGAGCACAGTTGGCTTCATTGGCTGCAAACTGTTTACCTTTTGAAGAAACTCTGCTCAGTTTCTTTCCTTCTCTCACACTCCCATCTAATCCATTAGTAAATTCCTCATCTTCCAAATATATGCAGAATTCAATCATTTCTCATCCTTTCTATCAATACCATCGAGGGCTTGGTTACCATCACCTCTTCCCTGATCTTGGCACCAGCCTCTTCAGCACTCTCTTTTGCTTTTATGTCTTTCTGCCTTTGGTCTGCTTTCGACACAGCAACCAGAATGAGCCTATTCAACAGAAGTCAGATTACATCAATTTCTGCTTACGGTCCCCTGGTTCCTGTCGCACTCAGAATGAAAGCAAGGGCCTAATGGTCCACAAGCCACTTGAGCTGTAACCTCTAGCTTCTCTGGTCTTAGCTGCTCATCTCTCCCCTTGGCCACTCCTTCAGGCTACAATGGCCTCTTGCTAACCTAGCACATACCAAGTACATCCTTCATTCAGGGCCTGTGCAGGTGTTTACTCTTCTTCCGAGAATGCTCTTGCCCTAGAGTTCCAAACAGCTTGTTCCCTCACTCTTTCAGATCTTTATTCAGAAGTCTCAATGAGACCTCTGACCATACTATTTAAAACTGCAACCCCTCAGATAAAAGATCCGAGCAAAGTGGGCAAAAGATCTCAATGGAAAACTTTCCAAAGAAGACATACAGATGGCAAATAAGCACAAGAAAAGATGCTCAACATCATATGTCATTAGGAAAATACAAATTAAAACAACAATGAGATCTCACTACACATCTAATAATAGTAATAACTGACAACACCAAATGCCGGTGAAGATGTGAAGCAATAGGAATTCTCATTCAATGCTGGTGGGAATGTAAAATGGTCCAGCCAGGGGCACTGGGGGCAGTGGAGGCTGAGGCAGGAGGATCCCTTGATCCCAGGAGTTCTGGGCTGCAGTGCCCTATGCCAACTGGGCATCTGCACTGTTGGGCATCAACACAGTGACCTCCCAGGAGTGGGGGGACCATCAAGTTGCCTAAGAAGGGGTGAGCCAGCCCAGGTCAGAAATACAGCAGTTCATGGGACACCTGGATGCCTCAGTCAGTTAAGTGTCTGCCTTTAGCTTAGGTCATGTTCCCAGGACATCGGGTCCTGCATCGGGCTCCTTGCTCAGTGGGGAGCCTGCTTGTCCCTCTCCCTTTGCCCCTCCCCCTGCTCATTGTCTCTCTCTCTCTAACAGGTAAATAAATAAAATCTTTAAAAAAAAATGCAACAGGCCAAAAATCCTGTGCTTATTAAACTGATACAACCACTATGGAAAGTCAGTCTGACAGTTTCCTGCAAAACTAAAGACAGACTTACAATACCAGCAATTGCACTCAGTTATTTACTCAAATGAGTTGGAAACTTTTGTCCACACAAAAACCTGCATGTGGATATCTCTAGAAGCTTTATTCACAATTGCCAAAAATTGGAAGCAGCCAAGATATTCCTCAATTAGTGAATGGATAAACCAACTGTGGTACAACTGTACAATGGACTAGTACTCAGTGATAAAAGAAAGAAGCTGTCGAGCCCCAAGAAGACAGAAAGAAAAAGCTACATGTGGTAAATTCCAACTATATGACATTCAAGAAAAGGAAAAACTGCAGAGATAGATTGATCTATACTTGCCAGGGATTCAAAGGTAGGGAGAGATGAAGAGGTGAAGAAGAGAAACTTAAGACAATAAAACCAGTTTAATATAATACCATAGCAGTAGATCCATGACCTTATGAATTTGGCAAAACCCATAAAATTATACAAGGAGTAAACCCTAATGTACCCTATGGACTTCAGTTAATAATAATGTGTTAATATTGGCTCATCAGTTGTAACAAATGTATCACACCAACCCAAGATGTGAATAACAGGGGAAATTGTAGGGAGGAGAGGATTTATACAGAAACTCTGTACTTCCTGCTCAGTTTTTCAGTACATACAAAAATGCTCTTAAAAAAATGAAATCCTTTCAATGAAACACAAATTGCAGTTGTTCCCACGGGCACTCCCCATGTTCCTTTCCTGCTTTACTTTTTCCCTGGAGAACTTACCACCATTTAACATAATGTATTTTTTACTGATTTATTTTGTTACTATCTACCTGAAACACCACCCCTGCTTTACCCAGACACTAACACGCAAAAGTAAGTTCCACCAGGAAAAAAAAAATTTAATGCTTTATTTTGATGCCATTTAAATTTATGGAAAAGTTGCAAAAATAGATCAAAAAAATCCAAAATATTATTAACTTCATCAGTTGTTGTTTACATTTTACCCCCCCCTTTTTTAAGATTTTATTTATGTATTTGACACAGAGAGAGACAATGAGAGAGGGAATACAAGCAGGGGGAGTGGGAGAGGGAGAAGCCGGTTTCCCACTGAGCAGGGAGCCCAATGTGGGGCTTGATCCCAGGACCCTGGGATCATGACCTGAGCCAACAGCAGACGCTTAATGACTGAGCCACCAGGTACCCCTATATTTTACCCCTTTGGATGCAGTTGCTTTATGTCTCTCTTGCTGTCACTCTCCATCTCTCTTATGTATGTCCATATAAATGGTCTTATGTATATATAAAAAACATATTTAAGAACACAAGATATATTTTATATATACATATATAATACATAAAGATATGATGAATGTATGCATATGTATTTAGATATATATCATGTGTTCTATATTTTCTATGTATAGTATATCTAATTGTAATAACTATAATTACCCAAATCTCTGGGCACCTGGGTGGCTCAGTGAGTTAAGCAAGGAGCCTGCTTCCTCCTCTCTCTCTGCCTGCCTCTCTGCCTATTTGTGATCTGTCAAATAAATAAATAAATAAATAAATAAATAAATAAATAAAAATATTTTTTAAAAATTACCCAAATCTCAAAATTAAACAATCATGCAATACTATTATCTAATTCATAGTCCATATTCAATAACATCAATTGTCCCAGTAGTGTTTTTTTATAGTTCTTTTCCCTAATATAGATCCCAGTCCAGGATTCTGCACTGGAGTTAGTCATAGGAAAAGCCTTCAGTCTTTCATTGGTTGTGGTGGTGGTCTCTCTCTACCTTGACATTTTTTAAGAGTTCAGCCCAGTTACTTAGCACATGTCTCTCCACCTGTGTTTGTCTATTTCCTCATGATCAGATTCAGATAATGCATTTTGGGCAGGAACCCTACTAAAGCGTTATGTCCTCAGGGCATCATATCAGGAGATACAAAATGATAGTCTGTCCCAATGTGGGTGGTGTTATCTTGCATGTCCTACAGCCAACAGATTTCTCCAAAAAGGGAATTTTGTATATTTCATTCACGGCTGTTCTCAAAACCTAAAAGAGTGCCTAAAATAGGCACTGAAAAAGAATATGCTGGGTGAATGACTAAACGACTTCCAACTCTATGGAGTTGAAAAGACAAACAGAAGGAAGAGGAAAAAGGAAGAGAAGGAGAAGGAAGAGCATAATAAGCCTATAGATTAAATCATCACTATATATATTTTATGTTCATAAATATTATTCAAAAGATTTCTAGGACATTTCTATTAATAATGCCATCAATATTTCCAGAGTCATTATACTCTTGCTAATATAAACTTATTTTCGGGGTGCCTGGGTGGCTCAGTTGGTTGAGAGACTGCCTTCAGCTCAGGTCATAATCCCGGAGACCCAGGATCAAGCCCTGCATCGGGCTGCCTGCTCGGCGGGAGGCCTGCTTCTCCCTCTCTCACTCCCCCTGCTTGTGTTCCCTCTCTGGCTGTGTTTCTCTCTGTCAAATAAATAAAATATTTTTTTAAAAAAACACGCTTATTTAAAAAAAAAACTTATTTTCTAGTGTACTAATGATATAGACTTCACCCCAATAATAACTCATTTTAAGATGATCCTCATTTTTTTAAAGATTCTATTTATTGGGGCACCTGGGTGGCTCAGTTGGTTAAGCGACTGCCTTCGGCTCAGGTCAGATCCTGGAGTCCCAGGATCGAGCCCCACATCAGGCTCCCTGCACAGTAGGAAGCCTGCTTTTCCCTCTCTCACTCCCCTTGCTTGTGTTCCCTCTCTAGCTGTGTTTCTCTCTGTCAAATAAATAAATAGAATCTTTTTTAAAAAAGATTCTATTTATTTATTTGACAGAGAGAGATCACAAGTAGGCAGAGAGGCAGGCAGAGAGAAAGGGGGAAGCAGGCTCCCTGTTGAGCAGAGAGAGCCCGATGTGGGGCTCAATCCCAGGACCCTGAGATCATGACCTGAGCCGAAGGCAGAAGCTTTAACCCACTGAGCCACCCAGGTATCCCAAGATGATCCTCATTCTTAAAAGCTTTTTCAACTCTCAAAAGAAAATCTTCTAAATAGTATATTAGAGAAGCCTCAGAGGCCTGTTTCATAGATTATCAACTTTTATTACAGTACCCTTAGTGGCAATGTATGTCTTAGTAAATATAATTTACTATTTACCTCAAGAGATCTCTAATTTGGTTAATAGTACCTTGCAATTAAAAAATAAGCGATGTAGGGCACCTCAGGCATCTCAGGATCCTGGGATCAAGGCCCACATCGGGCTCTCTGCTGAGCTTCTCCCTCTTTCTCTGCCTGCCTCTCTGCCTATTTGTGATCTCTCTCTGTCAAATAAATAAATAAAATCTTTAAAAAAAAAACTTAAAAAAAAAAAAAAGATTCTTTCTCTGGGTGCCCAAGTGACTCAGTCATTAAACAGCTGCCTTTGGCTCAGGTCGTGATCCCACGGTCCTGGATCAATCCTGCCTAGGGCTCCCTGCTCTGTCCCTCTGCCTCTCCCCCACCTTTAGCATACCAGCAAACTCACTCTCAAAAAAAATTTCTTAAATAAATTAAAAATAGGGGCGCCTGGGTGGCTCAGTTGGTTAAGTGACTGCCTTCGGCTCAGGTCATGATCCTGGAGACCCGGGATCGAGCCCCGCATCGGGCTCCTTGCTCGGCGGGAAGCCTGCTTCTCCCTCTCTCACTCCCCCTGCTTGTGTTCCCTCTCTAGCTGTGTTTCTCTCTGTCAAATAAACAAAATCTTCAAAAAACAAAATTTTTTTAAAAATTAAAAATAAAAATTTTACTGAGACCGAAATCATCTCTGCTGTCAACAGCTTTTTCCCATCTCCCTACAAGGCGGCAGGAAGCCCATATAAACAATTCTGTGAGGCACTGGTTATTCAAAAGCCAAATCTTCTTTTAAAAAGTTTCTAGGCTCATGTTTCAGTCCCACAGGGATAAAAAATTTGTAGGTAGTTATTTTACATATCCATTTGGGAGTTCATTATATAAACAGATAATGGCATATCCTACAGATAATACTTGACTAAATGTTAGGTATGGCTTTTTTTTTCTTATTTGTAAATTGTTTCATAAAGAAAATACAATTCTTTTTGTTGGACATAAATTGGAATGACATAAAATCAAGTCTGCTTGCTAATGTGTAAAAATTGAATGTAGAATCCTATTTTCTACATGTTTCCTCATGCCTCTCCGAGTTAATATTTGGCAAATTTATTTGCCCCAGTGTGATTAGAAAGGGATTACACTTCCAAGTGACACAAATACACACACACAAATTAAAATTTTTTAAATTTATATTCAGGGGCGCCTGGGTGGCTCAGTTGTTAAGTGTTTGCCTTCGGCTTGGGTCATGGTCCCAGGGTCCTGGGATCAAGCCCCACATCGGGCTCCCTGCTCAGCGGGAAGCCTGCTTCTCCCTCTCTCACTCCCCTTACTCACATTCCCTCTCTTGCTGTGTCTCTCACTGTCAAATAAATAAAATCTTTTTAAAAAAATTATGTGCACACATGATTAAAGGAGGAATTCTGTTCATATTTACATGTCATTTAGAGGGAGAAAATCATCTGTATAAGAATAGTTTATACTCAATGGTGACATGTCACCTCAAGAAATGATTTTAGCCTCACCAAATACTCTGATCAGCACCAATTTGAAGTCCCATGCCTCTAACTCTTTAGAGTTTCATTCTTTTCTGACATTTAGACAACATTCCTTTTCCTTTTTCTGTAATTAGTCATTCTTTCTCCTTTTTCCAGAGGTCAGGGGGGAGGAAGAGAGAGAATCCCAAATAGGCTCCATGCCCAGGACAGAGCCCAACGCAGGGCTGGATCTCACCAGTCTGAGATCATGACCAGAGCTGAAATCAGGAGGTGGACACTTAACCAACTGAGCCAGCCAGGGGCCCCAATTCTTTCAACTTAAACATTTCAGGAAAGATATGTGTGTGGTATTACCAAGGGGAAGTGAGCCACATTCAGGGCCTTAGCTTGCTCAGGTTGAGTCAGAGGGACCAAAGTTTCATTCCTAAAGGAATTTTTCATATTCCAAAGCAGCAGCACCATTTTCCACTAAACGGTATGGACAACCAATCAGGCATTCTAATATCTGGAATATTTTTTAAAGATTTATTTCCTTTCAAGAGAGAGAGAGAGCAGGGGATGGGTAGAGGGAAAGGAAGAGAGAGAATATCAAGCAGACTCCCTGCTGAGCACAGTCCCAACACAGGACTCCATCCCATGACCCTGAGATCCTGACTTGAGCCAGAATCCAAGAGTCAGCCACTTAACTGACTGACCCACCCACAAGCCTTGGGATCTTTCTATATCTTCCCTAACAACTACAACTACAACACCACCACCCTCAACCACTGTCATCCCAGTTAGACACAACAAGCACCATTCTAACCATCTCTGGGAGCCATTTTTACATGCAAGCCGCCCACAGGGAGCAGCACATAATAGCCTCCTCCTCCTCGTACCTCCCACAGCCTCTGCTAAGGGATGGAACACCCAAGAAAGTGAACAAGTGGGTAAGCCAATTTAAGAAATTGTGGGTGAAGTTTGAAATGTGTTTGAAGATGCAAAAGCTTCCACACTGTCAGACCCCAAAACCATGGAAACCCTAGGTTCTTACTTGAAATGCCATGGTACCTAGAATTGGTACTAGCCAGTTTGCACTTAACCACATTGTTAACTGCTAGCTCTCCTTACATGGGAATCTTCACGTTTCCTTAGTCTTTATAAAAGAGAAAGACCTTTGCAAAATAATTTCATGTCAGGAAGATTTGTTTGTAAATTATATTTTTATAGGCAAATCATAACTGAAATATACCACTGGGTCTCAACATCTATAGGATTCTTGCAATGCATTTCATCAATGACTATTATTTAATTAGGTCTACTTGGTACCGTGTACTCTGCTGCTGCCTGAAAAGATCTTGATATTTGTTCATTTGTTTACCATCTATTTTCCACAACAGAATGAAAACTCCATAACTGGGGCGCCTGGGTGGCTCAGTTGGTTAAGCGACTGCCTTTGGCTCAGGTCATAATCCCGGAGACCCGGGATCAAGTCCCACATTGGGCTCCCTGCTCAGCTGGAAGCCTGCTTCTCCTTCTCTCACTCCCCCTGCTTGTGTTCCCTCTCTGGCTGTGTTTCTCTCTGTCAAATAAATAAAATCTTTTAAAAAAAGAAAGAAAGATGGGTGCCTAGGTGGCTCAGTGGGTTAAAGCCTCTGCCTTCGGCTCAGGTCATGATCCCAGGGCCCTGGGATCGAGGCCCATATCGGGCTCTCTGCTCAGCAGGGAGCCTACTTCTTCCTCTCTCTCTGCCTGCCTCTCTGCCTACTTGTGATCTATCTGTCAAATAAATAAATAAAAAATCTTAAAAAAAAGAAAGAAAGAAAGAAAGAAAGAAAGAAAGAAAGAAAGAAAGAAAGAAAGAAAGAAAGAAAGAAAGAAAACTCCATAACTTCAGGGACATACATGTATTTTTTTTAATCGTTTCCTCTGTTTTATCTGCTGCATCTAGAACATAATAGAAGCTCAATAAATATTTGCTGAATGAATAAAAACATGCCAACAGCTAACAAAATGTCTTTTTTTAATGTTTGTGGGTTTTTTTAAGTTCATTTATTTAAGGGGCACTTGTGTGTCTTAGTCAGTTGAACATCTGCCTTCAGCTCAGGTCATGATGCCAGGGTCCTGGGATCGAGCCCCACATCAGGTTCCCTGCCTCTCTCTGTCCCTCTGCCTGCCACACACGCCCCCAATTGTGTTCTCTCTCTCTCTCCCTCTCTCTCTCTCATAGATAAAAACTTATTTTAAAAAGTTTATTTATTGGGGGCGCCTGGATGGTTCAGTAGGTTAAAGCCTCTGCCTTCGGCTCAGATCATGATCTCAGGGTCCTGGGATCGAGGCCCACATCGGGCTCTCTGCTCAGCAGGGAGCCTGCTTCCTCCTCTCTCTTTGCCTGCCTCTCTGTCTACTTGTGATCTATCTCTCTGTCAAATAAATGAATAAAATCTTTTTTTTTAAAGATTTTATTTATTTGACAGAGAGAAACAGCCAAAGAGGGAACACAAGCAGGGAGAGTAAGAGAGGGAGAAGCAGACTTCCTGCTGAGCAGGGAGCCCAATGAGATCCCAGAGACCCCATCCCGGGTCTCTGGGATCATGACCCAGGCTGAAGGCAGTCACCTAACCAACTGAGCCACCTAGACTCATTTTTCATTTATTTTTCATTATTCATTTCATTCATTTAAATGAATAAAATCTTTAAAAAAATAAATAAAAAATAAAAAGTTTATTGATTTGCATAATCTCTACACCTAATGTGGGGCTCAAACTCACAATCCCCAGAGCAAGAGTTGCCTACTCTTCCAATTGAGCCAGCAGGGACCCCACAAAATGTTTTTCTCCCTCTAGAAAGCTACCTGCGTGTCTCTTTGCTGGCCATAAAATCCTGAACTGTTTTACCTGAGTCACTATATCATTGCTTGATGAAGTCTGAACCACAGTTCACTAACAAACGACCTCAAGATATTCCCATGACTACAGTCTGTTCATGCCACCAAGGTAACCATCCCTCAGGGGACTCCCATGATTCCCTTGATGCAAACCTAAGACATGCAGAAGAGGTGAGCTTAGACCAGCCAATAGATCTTGGAAATCTTTACAAGTTTCTTAATTATGATGTGAAAACCAGGAACCAGCAATTATTCTAACATAGTTTGGGTTACCCCTTGTCCAAAATATGAGCATCAGCAGACACACAGGGCCAGTGCTGAGCTAAGCTTGGCATGCTTGAAAGCATTGCCAAACAGGGATTTTCCGTAGGCACAGTCAGCCCAGAAGAGGAATTAGGCAATTTTAACCCATCCATGTCCCCCTATCTCTGTGCCTGCATAGACACTCATAGAAGAAGGACCAGCTCTGACGGATAGTGGTTAATAGAACTGTTGGTTCTTTTGTATCTAACTTATTTATATATGCCAATGCCCCCTCTTACCATCAGTGCTCCTCCTGGTACCTTACCCAGATTCCTGGGTGCTTCTCCTCTTCTCAGAGACTGTCTGATGTTATTTTGACTTGGTTTTACTCAAATGGAAATGGTAAAAAAAAAAAAAAAAAAAAAAGTGTTGTCCAAACTTGGCTAACCAAAAGAAAATCTGCAATATTTATTTTAAAATGTAGCTTCTGGAACACCTGGAGAGCTCAGGCAACTAAGCGTCTGCCTTTGGCTCAGGTTATGATCCTAAAGTGCAGGACGGAGCCCCACATGGTACTCCCTGCTCAGTGGGGAATCTGCTTCTCCCTCTCACCCTGCTCTTGTGCTCTCACTCTCTCTCTCTCAAATAAATAAAATCTTTTTAAAAACATTAAAAAATAAAGATAAAAATAAAATTAAATTGAAAAATGAAATATAATACAGTTTTCAAGGATTGACCAGAATAGTCATAGATGTATAGATCAGCATCCTAAACCTCCTGGAAAGCACACAGCAACTAGGAAAGCAAAAGGAAAACAAAGAAGCAAATACAGAATTAGTACACACCAATGTTCATAGCAGCATTATTCACAATAGCCAAAAGGTAGGCACAACCAAAAAGCTCAATGAAAGATGAACCGAGGAACAAAAGGGGTCATATATGTAGAACGGAATATTACTCAACTTTAAAAAGGAATCAATTCTGATACATGCTACAACATGGTGGCTTAAAGACCCTATGCTAAGTGAATTAAACCAGAAACAAAAGGATAAATATTTTATGAATGTACCTAGAGTAGTCAAATTCATAAAGACAGAAAGTAGAACAGTGATTATCATGGGCTTGGGGGAAGAGGCGACTATTCAAAGAATCACAAAAATAATCCAAATTTTTGGGAGAAGTATGTTCCTATAGTAACAGAAAATAAGAGAGCCTTTGGGTTACAAGTCCTCAAATGTTCCCCTGACCTGTCTTTCTCTTGCTGTGCAATTATCTGCAAAAAAAGTGGTTTATGAAAATCTAACTCATTCATTGCTAGGCAGTAAAAAAAAGGAGGGGGGATCTAGCAGTGGGTAATTAAGATAGCAGAGGAGTAGAGGACTCTAAGTTTGTCTGTCCCTGGAATTCAGTGAGGGAATTATCAAATCATTCTGAACACCTGCAAAATCAATCAAAGATCTGAAAAAAGAAATCCCGCAATTCTACGAATAGAAAAGGGACCACTTTTCGGAAGACAGAAGGTACAGAGACTTGAATCTGGGGCAATATATCTGAGAATGTGGCAAGGGGAGGCAGCCAACTTAAGAAGGCTACTGCAAAGTATTAGAAGAAGCAGAGCAAAAATGAGAACTTTTAGAAGTCAGTTACAGTAGGGGATGTCCCTGGTGTAAAGGTGCTCAGGGGGTGAAGCAGGGCGGCATCCCAGATGGGAAAACATGGTCTCAGGATCAACCGGGGTCACAAGAAGAACAGGGGTGCCTGAGTGCATCAGAGTTCCCAGGCATCGGAGCAGGGAAATCAGCTGAAAACAGCCAGTCTAGGTGCTGGCTATCTGCTCAGTGTTGTAAAGCCGCTTGACAAAGTGTGATCTGGAGCTGTTTACACTTGCACCCCGCCCCGCTGCAAGGGAGGTGCATTTCCATAAATACAAAGGTACCTGAGAATCTAGCACAACAGGCCCCTCCCTGAGAAGACCAGCAGGAATAACTGGCTAGCACCAAGCTTACTGATCATAGAGAACTGCATTTCAACTCTTAGGGAAAACAGTATATCACATTCGTGGTTGGGTTTTTTGTTTTATGTTTTAAATTCTTTAATTTCTTTGTTTTGTTTTGTTTTTTTCAGCTATTTTTTCAATTCTTCTGTAATTTTTATTTATATATGTTATATATTTTTTTAATTTTTGGTTTCCATTTGTTCTATTTTTACTTTATTTTTATATATACACAAGTTTCTTTCTTTACTATTTTGGGATCTAGCTTTGTTTAACAAGCAGGCTAAAGGGGCATCTGAGTGGCTCAGTTGGTTAAGTAACTGCCTTTGGCTCAGGTCATGATCCCAGAGACCCAGGATTGAGCCCCGATGGGAAGCCTGCTTCTCCCTCTCTCAGTCCCTCTGCTTGTGTTCCCTCTCTTGCTGTGTTTCTCTCTGTTAAATAAATAAATAAAAATCTTTAAAAAAAAAAAAAAACAAGCAGACTGAAATACAAAATACACTCAGACCTCATATTTTGTTTTGTTTTGTTTCTGGTTCAATATTTTTCTTTTTTTTTTGTTTTCTTCTGATTTGTTTTTATTATTTTTTTCTGTTGTTGTTGATATTGTTGTCTTTTCTCTCTCTTTCATCTTTTCTTTTCTGGACATAATGAGAAGATGGAGAAATTCACCACAAAAGAAAAAACAGGAGGAAGTACTCACTGCCATGGATTCAATCAATATGGATACAAGTAAGATATCTGAAGTAGAATTTAAAACAACAATTATAAAGATAATAGCTAGGCTCTAAAACAGCAGACACCAGAGAATCCCTAACTATAGAAATAAAAGAACTAAAATCTAATCAGGCTGAAATGAAAAATGCTATTACTGAGATGCAGGCAAAAATGCTATTACTGAGATGCAGATCCTCTAACAGCAAGGATTTAAAAAAGCAGAAGAGAGTCAGTGATACAGAAGACAAAATCATGGAAAATAAGGAAGCTGAAAAGAAGAAAAACAACTACTGGATCACAAAGGGAGACTTTAAGAAATCAGTGAGCCATAAAGTGAAGTAATATCCAGATAATAGGGATCCCAGAAGATGAAGAGGGGGCCAAGGCAGAAAGTTTTCTTGAACAAATTATAGCTGAGAACTCCTCTAATCTGGGGAAGGAAACAAGCATTCAAATCCAAGAGGCACAGAGACCCTCCCTCAAAATCAAAAAAAATAGGTCATCACCTCAACATATAATAGTGAAGCTTTCAAATTTCAAAGATAAAGAGAAAATTCTGAAAGCTCAGAACAAGAGGTCTTTAAACTATAAGGATAGAAACATAAAGCTGGCAGCAAATCTGTCCATGGACACTTGCAGGCCAGAAAGGACTGGCAAGATATATTCAATGTGCTAAAGGGGGAAAATATGCAGCCCAAAATACTTTATCCAGCAAGGCTATCATTCAGAATAGAAGGAGAAATAAAGAGTTTCCAGGGTAAAGAAAAACCAAAGGAATTTCTGAACACTACACTGGACCTGCAAGAAATATTAAAGGGGATCCTTTAAGCAAAGAGAAAGCCCAAAAGTAACAAAGACCAGAAAAGAACAGAGACAATCTACAGAAATAGTGACTTTACAGGGGTGCCTAGATGGCTTAGTCGGTTAGGCATCTGCCTTCAGCTCAGGTCATGATCCTGGAGTCCTGAGCTCAGGTCTCATACCGGGCTCTCCACTCAGCTGGAGCCTGCTTCCCCCTCTCCCTACCACTCCCTTGGCTTGTACACTCTCTCTGTCAAACAAATAAATAAATAATCTTTAAAAAGAAAAAAACTTTAAAAAAAAAACAGTGACTTTATAGGTACTACAATGGCACTAATTCATATCTTTCAATAATTACTCTGCATGTACATTAAAAGAATTATTCACCATGATCAAGTGGAATTTATTCCTGGGCTGCTGGGTGTTCAGTATCCACAAATCAATCACTGTGATACATCACATTAACAAAAGAAAGGATCGGGCACCTGGGTGGCTCAGTTGGTTAGGCAACTGCCTTCAGCTCAGGTCATGATCCTGGAGTCCCAGGGCTAAGTACTGCATCAGGCTCCTTGTTTACTTCCCCCTCTGACCCTCTCCCTGCTCATGCTCTCTCTCTCTGGCAAATAAATAAAATCTCAAAAGAAGAAAAGAAAAGAGAAGAGAAGAGAAAAAGAATAAAGACCCAATGATCCTGTCAATAGATGTAGAAAAACATTTGACAAAATAGAGCATTCTTTCTTGATTAAAAACTCTCTGCAGTGTAGGGATAGAAAGAACATACCTCACTATCATAAAAGTCATATATGAGAAACCCAGAGCAAATAACCTCATCAGCGAAAACTGAGAGCTTTTCCCGTAAGGTCAGGAACATGACAGGGATGTACACTCTCACCACTCTTGTTCAAGATAGTACTGGAAGTCCTAGCCTCATCAATCAGACAACAAAAAGAAATAAAAGGTATCCCAACTGGTAGAAAGAAGTCAAATTTTCATTCTGAAGAGACAACATGATACTCTAAATAAAAAAACCAAAACATTCCAGCAATAAATTATTAGAGCTGATACAGAAATTCAGCAAAGTCATGGGATATTAAATTAATGCACAGAAGTCAATGGCACTTCTATACACTAATAATAAGGCAGAAGAAAGAAATCAGGGAATCAATCCCATTTACAATTGCACCAAAACATATAAGATACCTAGGAATAAACCTAACTAAAGAGGTAAAGGGTCAGTACTCAGAAAACCACAGAACACTAAAATTGTCAAATGTTTTTCTACATCTATTGACAGGATCAAGAAACTGAAGAAGACACAAAGAAATGGAAAAACATTCCGTGCTCATGGACTGGAGGAAGAACAAATACTGTTAAAATGTCTGTGCTACCTAGAGCAATCAACAGATTCATTGCAATCCCTATCAAAATACCAGTAACAGGAGGCTCCTGGGTGGCTCAGTTGGTTAAGCAACTGCCTTTGGCTCAGGTCATGATCCTGGAGACCTGGGATGGAGCCCCACATCAGGCTTCCTGCTCGGTGGGAAGACTGCTTCTCCCTCTCTCAGTCCCTCTGCTTGTGTTCCCTCTCTCGCTGTGTTTCTCTCTGTCAAATAAATAAATAAAATCTTAAAAAAAAATACTAGTAACATTTTCCACAGAGCTGGAACAAATAATCCTAAAATTTGTACAGATTCAGAAAAGATCCTGAGTAGCCAAAGGAATGTTGAAAAAGAAAACCAAAGCTGGAGGCATGACAATTTCGGACTTCAGCTGTCTTACAAAGCTGCAATCATCAAGACAGCATGGTACTGGCACAAAAACAGACACAAAGATCAATGCAACAGAATAAACAACCCAGAAATAGAGCCTCAACTCTATGGTCAACTGATCTTTGACAAAGCAGAAAAGAATATCCAATGGAAAAAGACAGTCTCTTCAACAAACGGTGTTGGGAAAGTTGGACAGACACATGCAAAATAATGAAACTGAACCACTCTCTTACACCATACACAAAAATAACTTGAAAATGAAAGACCTAGGGGCGCCTGGGTGGCTCAGAGGATTAAGCCTCTGCCTTCGGCTCAGGTCATGATCTCAGGGTCCTGAGATCAAGTCCCACATCAGGCTCTCTGCGCAGCAGGGAGCCTGCTTCCCTTTCTTTCACTGCCTGCCTCTCTGCCTATTTGTGATCTCTCTCTCTCTCTCTCTCTGTCAAAAAAATAAATTAATAAAATCTTAAAAAAAAAAAAAGAAGGAAGGAAAATGAAAGACGTAAATGTGAGATAGGAATATCAAAATCCTAGAAGAGAACACAGGCAGCAACCTCTTTGACCTTGGCCATAGCAACTTCTTGCTAGACATGTTGCCAAAGGCAAGGGAAACAAAAGCAAAAATGAACTTTTGGGACTTCTTCAAGGTAAAAACCTTCTGCACAGCAAAGAAAACAGTCAACAAAACTAAAAGGCAACCTATGGAATGGAAGAAGATACTTGCAAAGGTCTTATCAGATAAAGGGCAGGATCCAAAATCTACAAAGACCTTATCAAACTCAACTCCCAAAAATACCAAAAAAATGCAGTCAAGAAATGTGCAGAGGGGTGCCTGGGTGACTCAGTTAGTTAAGCGACTGCCTTCAGCTCAGGTCATGGTCCCAGAGTCCTGGCATCGAGCCCCACATTGGGCTCCCTGCTCGGCGGGAAGCCTGCTTCTCCCTCTCTCACTCTCTCTGCTTGTGTTCCCTCTCTCACTGTGTTTCTCTCTGTCAAATAAATAAATAAATGTTTTTTTAAAAAAAAAAGAAAGAAAGAAAGAAATGGGCAGAGAGAGGTGCCTGGGTGGCTCAGTCCATTAAGGGTCTGCCTTCAGCTCGGGTCACGATCTCAGGGTCATGGGATTGAGCCTCACATTGGGTTCCCTACTTAGAGAAGAGTCTGCTTCTCCCTCTCCCTCTGCTCTCCCATCCCCTCGTGCTCTCCCCCCTCTCTCTCAAATAAATAAATAAAATCTTGAAAGAATCAGGGGCGCTTGGGTGGCTCAGTCATTAAGTGCCCCACATCAGGCTTTCTGCTGGGCGGGAAGCCTGCTTCTCCCTCTCTCACTCCCCTTGTTCATGTTCCCTCTCTAACTGTGTTTCTCTGTGTCAAAGGAATAAATAAAATCTTTTAAAAAAAATAGTAAAAAAGTAAATCTTGAAAGAATCAGAAAGAAAGAAAAAGAAAGAGAAAGAGGGAGAGAAAGAAAGAAGGAGAGAGGAAAGAGGCAGAAGACATGAACAGACATTTCTCCAAAGAAGACATACAAATGGCCAAGAGACACATGAAAAAATACTCAACATCTGGGGCGCCTGGGTGGCTCAGTTGGTTGGGCGACTGCCTTCGGCTCAGGTCATGATCCCGGAGACCCGGGATCGAGTCCCACATCGGGCTCCCTGCTCGGCAGGAAGCCTGCTTCTCCCTCTCTCACTCCCCCTGCCTGTGTTCCCTCTCTGGCTGTGTTTCACTTTGTCAAATAAATAAAATAAAATCCTAAAAAAAAAAAAAAGAAAAGAAAAAATACTCAACATCACTCAGCATCGAGGAAATACAAATCAAAACCACAGTGAGAGGCCCCCTCAAAGGAGTCCACCTGGCTAAAATTAACAAGTCTGGAAACAACAGATGTTGGCAAGGATGGGGGAGAAGGGGAACCCTCTTACATTGTTGCACCCCAGTGTTTATAGCAGCAATGTCCACAATAGCCAAACTATGGAAAAATCTCAGATGTCCATCAACAGATGAATGGATAAAGAAGATGTAGTTATGCACATAAAATGGAATATTACTTAACCACCAAAAAGAATGAAATCTGGCATTTGCAATGACATGGATGGAACTAGAAGGTATTATGCTAAGTGAAATAAATCAGAGAAAGAAAATGCCATATCATTTCATTCATATGTGGAATTTAAGAAACAAAACACATAAACATAAGTGTTTGGGAAGGGAAGGGAAGGGAGGAAAAGGGAAGGGAAAAAAAAATAAGATGAAAATTGTGAGTTAGGGGATGCCTGGGTGGCTCAATCATTAAGTGTTTGCCTTTAGGGCAGGTCCTGATCCCTAAGTCCCAGGATCGAGCCCCAGGTCAGGTTTCTGGCTTGGTGGGAAGCCTGCTTCTCCCTCTCTCACTTCCCCTGCTTGTGTTCCCTCTCTAGCTGTGTTTTTGTCGAAAAAGTAAATAAAATCTTGAAAGAAAGAGAGAGAGAGAGAGAGAGGGAGAAAGAAAGAAAGAAAGAAAGAAAGAAAGAAAGAAAGAAAGAAAGAAAGAAAGAAAGAAAAGAAAAGAAAGGAAAGGAAAGAAAGAAAGAAAGAAAATTGTGAGGGAAGCAAACCATAAGAGACTTTTAACCAGTGTGAAGAAAGTCAAGGTTGCTGGAGGGGAGGTGGGTAGAGGAGAGATATAATTGGGTGACAGGCATTAAGGAGAGCACTTGATGAAATGATCACTGGGTATTACATGCAACTGATGAATCACTAAATTCTATGTCTGAAACTAATAAAAATAAATGTAGAGATAATAAAATTTTTTAAAAGGATCTAGCCCAGCATTGATACAAGTGTACTTTTTTAAAATGTGAAAACAATTACAAACAACAATAAATAAATCACACTGACCAAGGTGGGGGGGAAGCATAAAGAAACAGATGAAAGTGGTGGGCATAGCATAACATATAGAGATGTGAAATCACTATGTTCTTCACCTGAAACTAATGTAACACTGTGTGAACAAACATATTCAAATTTAAAAATTAAAATTAAAGGAGCTCAGTCAGTTCAATGTCCAATTCTTGGTTTTGGCTCAGGTCATGATCTCATATCATGGCATCGAGCCCCATGCCAGGCTCCACACTCAGCAGGAGTGGAGTCTGAGTAAAGAGTCTCTCCCTCTGCCCCTTCCCCCCAATAAATAAATCTTTAAAATTCAAATTAAAAAAAATAGATATAACTAAAGTTTTTACCATGAATTTAAGAAATGTCTCCAAGTAACTGCAACTCTGGAAGACACACTCCAAGTAGAAATACAAGACTTCTGGGAAGAGATGATGAGATAATCTTCGGAGATAAAATTTAAAATGAAAGAAGTATAGGGAAAAAGTTAACCCAAAAGAGATGAGGATAAAAAAGAAGGAACAGAAAGGGAACAGACCCAAAAGAAAAATACCATAGGAATCCTAAAGTATAAGAATAAGAAGAGTGCAGTAAAGATTTTAAAAGAAAGAGCATTATCTAGAAAACAAGGAGTGTCAACATTTGCATAATTGAAATCCTTGAAGAAGAAAATCAAAATAATGCAATAGTGCAGGATAGTCAAGAAAACTTTCCTGAAACAAATGAGGACATGAGTGTACATATTGGAATGACTTACTAAGTACCAGAAAAAACTAATCCAAAAAGGCATATCCTAATAAAGTTATCAGACTGAAAATATTAAATCATTTATAAGGGAGAAAAAAGTCAGGATGGCCTCGGATTTCTCCATAGCAAGATTCAATTCCAGAAGACATTGGAGAATTTAACTGGATCCAGATTTAGCTGGATTTGATAATTCACTGAGTAATCACTTAATTCAACACACAATTAAAAAGCATTCAATAAATGCTTGTCTACATGGATAACTGAAGTATCATCTAACAAGACATAATTCTGATTAAAACCACATAGTATTGGGGCACTTGGCTGGATCTGTGTATAGAGATTACTTAAAAATAAAATCTTAAAAACAAAGAAACAAAAATAAAACCCATAAGTTATTTAATCTGTATGTCCTTGGGAACTTCCAAAGCTCACAAACTATTGAAAAAATAAACGTAAACAAGTTATCACAATACAATGTAAGAGTTAAAGTTTAAGATGCAGGGGAGGAGCACCTGGGTGGCTCAGTCATTAAGCATCTGCCTTCAGCTCAGGTCATGCTCCTGGAGTCCTGGGATCGAACCCCACATTAGGCTCCGTGCTCAGTGGGAAGCCTATTTCTCCCTCTCTCACGCCCCTCGCTTGTGTTCACTCTTTAGCTCTGTTTCTCTCTACCAAATAAATAAATAAAATCTTTAAATAAATAAATAAATAAAACTCAAGATGGAAACAATACGTTCAGGAATGGCAAGAATTTCAGGGACAGGTGAAAGACAGACTACCTTAGGGAGAGATTATCATGAAATTTGACTTCTAATTATAGGTGGCAAAGTCACTGGAGAAAAGTTAACTTTGGGAGTATGAAGGGGAAAGTGAGTTTGTGTGTGATGTATGCTGGGCGTGGGTATGATTTTTATTGGACCTCAGGCGCACAAGGATGAGTTAATCATACCTTACAGGTCATACATGGCCTATTATCATATTTTTGTCTGGATAAAACTTTATTTATTCTCTTTTCATCCTCAGAGACTCTCTCAATCCCCTTAACTCCTACTATATGCAAAATCATTTAACATTTAATGATATTTTTTCTTTTTTTTAAGATATTTATTCTACTTTATTTATTTGAGAGAAAGAGAGCATGAGCAGGGGGATGAGCAGAGGGAGAGGGAGAAGCAGGCTCCCTGCTGAGCAGGGAGCCTAATGCCAGGCTCCATCCCAGGACCCTGAGATCATGACCTGAGCCAAAGGCAGTCACTTAACCAACTGAACCACCCAGGTGTCATAACATTTAATGATATTTTCATTTGTGTATTTGTGTTCTTGTTTGTGTGTGTTCTTACAAAATGTGCATGTCTTTTTTTATTATTTTAATTATGGTATAGTTAACATACAATATTATCTAGTTTCAGGTATAAAATACAGTGATTCAACAATTATATATGATAGTCAGCGCTCATTGTGATAAGTGTAATCTTAATCCCCGTTGTCTATTTCACCCATCCCCTTACCCACCTCCCCTCTGGTGACCATCAGCTTGTTCTCTATAGTTAAAAATCTGTGTTTTCCTTTGTCTCTTTTTTCTTTGTTTGTTTTGTTTCTTAAATTCCATGTAAGTGAAATCATATAGTGTCTTTCTCTGACTGACTTATCTCACTTAACATTATACTTTATAGATCTATCCTTGTTGCAAATGGCAAGCTTTCACCCTTTTTATGACTGAGTGATAGTCCATTTTATATACATATCATACCTTCTTCATCCATTCCTCTATCAATGGACATTTGAGCTGCTTCCATAATTTGGTTATTATAAATAATGCTACAATGAACATAGGGGTGCATACATCTCTTCAAATTAGTATTTTTGTTTTCTTTGGGTAAATACCCCAACAGCAGAATTACTGAATCATATAGTATTTCTATTTCTAATTTTTTGAGAAACTAAGAAACTTCCCTACTATTTTCTACAGTGGCTGAACCAACTGACATTCTCATCACCAGTGTATGAGGGTTCCCTTTTCTGTACATCCTTGCCAACACTTATTATTTCTTGTGTTTTTTATTTTAGTCATTCTGGCAGGTGTGAGGTACTATCATGTTTTTGTTGTGTTTTTTTTTTTTTAAGATTTTATTTATTTATTTGACAGAGAGAAACACAGCTAGAGAGGGAACGCAAGCAGGGCAGTGAGAGAGGAAGAAGCGGCTTCCCACCGAGCAGGGAGCCTGATATGGGGCTCTATCCCGGGACTCCAGGATCATGGCCTGAGCTGAAGGCAGACACTTAATTGAATTAAGACACTTAATGACTGAGCCGCCCAGGTACCCCTTTCTCATTATGGTTTTGATTTGCATTTCCCTGATGATGAATGATGTTGAGCATCTTTTCATGTGTCTTTGGTCATCTGTATGTCTTTAGAGAAGTGTCTGTTCATGTCTTTTACCCATATTTTTTTTAATTAAAGACAGAGAGGAGCAGAGGGAGAGGGAGACAGAATCTTCAGCAGGCTCCACACTCAGTGCAGAGCCTGACCTAGGGCTCAAACTCACAACCCTGAGATCATGACCTGAGTTGAAATCAAGAATCGGATGCTTAATTGACAGAGCCACCCAGTTTCTCCTCTTCTGCCCATTTTTAATTAGACTATTTGTGGAGTTATTGGTATTGAGTTGTATAAATTCTTTACATATTTTGGATACTAACTCTTTATCAAATAGAAGTATCCCTGTATTTTGGGGGGCGCCTGGTGGCTCAGTTAGTTAAGCGACTGCCTTCAGCTCAGGTCATGATCCCGGAGACCCAGGATCGAGCCCCACATAGGGCTCCCTGCTCGGCAGGAAGCCTGCTTCTCCCTCTCTCACTCCCCCTGCTTGTCTTCCCTCTCTCACTGTGTTTCTCTCTGTCAAATAAATAAAATCTTAAAAAAAAAAAGTATCCCTGTATTTTTAATTAACATAAATGGTAGTGTGTCACAAAACTTACTCTCTTTTACTTCTTTCTTTATTAAATATTATGATTTTAAAATGTATGTTTATTATAATCATTATATTGCACTTGAGTATGCATGCATCACATTTACTACCCACTCTTCCACTGATGAATACCCAGCTGACCAACCCCTCACTACCATATGAGAAAAAACACAACTTCACTAAACATCTCTATGTGTCTCATTACACATCTGTATAACAATTCCTTTGAATGTATTCTCAGGAGAATTACTGTTCACAGGGCATACATATATTTAATTTGATTAAATTGTTCCAGGTTGCCCTTCAGAACAGCTGCACTACTTTACATTTTCACCAGTAATGCAGGAGGGCAACAGAAGTCCCTTACCCCCACCTACATTTTCTACTATCTGCTAGTCCCATCATATAAACTGACATTTTATTGCTGTTTTTATCTGCATTTCTTTGATCACCAATGAGGAGGTTCTCTTCAAATACTTATTAGTTCTTCAGGTTTCCTCTTCTAGAAACTTCTTTGGGCCATATTTTTAATCCTTAGTACACTTTTTCCCCATTGCAGTTGTTGTCTTTAGCAAAAGTATCTTTAAGTATTGTATATATTAATCCTTAGGTTATTATATTACAAATACCTTTTCTTATTATTTCATCTGTTAATATCATTTACAGAAATACTCGGTTTTGATATAATCACACTTGTCAATTTTTTCCCTATAGTTGAGGCTTTTGCTTTGTTTAAGAAGTACTCTCTGAACCAAAATCACAAAGATATTCTCCTACATGTTCTTCTTTTAACTTTGTCATTGTACCTTTTACATTTAGATCCTTAACCCATCCAGAATCCACTCTCCCATATGGTGTTAGGTGGGGATCCAGTTTTAATTTTCTCCATATAGGGAGTCAATTTCCCCCAACTTATCTTTTTAACAACACGTCCTTTCTATCCATTGGTTTGAGGCCAATTTTTTTTCTTTAATTTAACCAACAGTTTTGCAGAGGAGAAAGTTTGGAAGTAAGAATACTAGGTAGGAGCTATTGCTATAGTGCAGATAGAAATAAGAACTTGGGGGCGCCTGGGTGGCTCAGTTGGTTAAGCGACTGCCTTTGGCCCAGGTCATGATCCCGGAGACCTGCTCGACAGGAAGCCTGCTTCTCCCCCTCTCACTCCCCCTGCTTGTGTTCCCCCTCTGGCTGTGTTTCTCTCTGTCAAATAAATAAAATCTTTAAAAGAAAAGAAAAAAGAAATAAGAACTTGATCAAAGACAGTAGCTGGGGGGAGGGTGGGCAGAGAGGAGTATCAGATTTGAGAGATAATGCTGGGGTTGGGAATGTGGAATGAAGGGGAGAAAGGAGAAACATCTTCGGTTTTGAATCCCAAACATTCTGTGGCTAGAGATGCTCCTACTGCAACATGGGCAAGAATATGAACAGGTCTGAAAGGAAAAGATGAATACAGTTACAGAGGTTGACATGCTTTTGTTTGGCCCTCACATAAGCAACATCATTTAATGACTGAGACCTTCCCTTTAAAACTCTATATTCAGGGGTGCCAGGGAGGTTCAGTCTGTTGGGCGTCTAACTTCAGCTCAGGTTGTGATCCAGGATCCTGGGATCGAGCCCCTCATCAGGTTCCCCACTCAGTGGGGGGGGGGGTCTGCTTCTCCCTCTGCCCCTCCCCTGACTCATGCTTGCTCTCTCGTTCTCTCTCTCTCTCTCTCTCTCTAATGAATAAGTAAAATCTTTAAAAATAAATAAAAAATAAAAATCTATATTCGGCTACTTTCTAAAGATCAGAACCATTGCAATACCAATGGCCTGGCTTCAGCTGGTAGAGCTGATCACCAGCTTATGTATACCAAGCTTCTGAGGGTCCCCAGTCTGCACGAGACCTTCAGTTTTCCTGTACACATTTGGGATGAAGATCCTGATACTACAGAGTGATGAGGTAGTAAAAAAAAAAAAAAAAAGTATAGTTGTTTGCCTTCAAATAGACTTGATCTGAATCCCAGCTCAGTGATTTACTTAACTGATCTAAATCTATACCTCCTAATTGTAAAGTGGGCAGAGTATCTGTCTTATAATGTTTTCTTAAGAGAGTTTAAAGAATGCATGTAAACCTCAACAATAATTGCTAGCAAATGACAGAAAAAAAATCAAATTAAAAATTGGAAATGGAATTCCAGGGTTTAGGAGAGAATCAGAGCTCTGAGCCATGGCTTGGCAAGACAATGGTATATAGTTCTGTCCTAGAATTCATGAATTTCTTGATGACATTCTGCTATTTCCCACATTCCCCTCCCTACTTCCCTAAACGCCTAAAAGTTCACACACAGAAAGAGCCTAATACATGTTTGTAGAAGGAAGGAAGAATGACTGAAGGGGATGGGTGTAAAGAATAGGCATTTTCCTTCATTTGTCAGACAGAAGAAAAGTGCTAGTTACCAACTTACCTATATTTGTTCCTATAAACGTAGTCTTACCTCTTTTTTTTTTTAAGATTTTGTTTATTTATTGAGAGAGAGAGAGATCACAAGTAGGCAGACAGAGAGCCTCCATCCCAGGACCCTGACATCATGACCTGTGCCAAAGGCAGAGGCTTTAACCCACTGAGCTACCCAGGCACCCCTTACCTCTTTACCAATAAAAAAGTTAACTAAGGTATATAGCTGCAATGTATACTCCCAGTTTCCAAGAGGAGATTGTGAAAAAGATACACACTTACTCATGTTGGCTACAAAATATATCTCTAAGCCTCCTTCAGTAAAATACTATTTGGACAGTATTTAACAAAAGTATTTGTTACAGAGGTACCTGAATGGCTCAGTCCATTAAGCATCTGACTCCATTTCAGCTTAGGTTTTGGTTGCAGGGTCATGAATTCAAGAACTGTGTTGGGCTCCATCCTGGGTATGAAGCCTATCTTAAAAAGAAACAAACAAACAAAAAAAGTATTATATGTAATTAACAATGCCAACAAAAATCAACCAAAGAATACAAAGATATAATAATTCTAATGTAATGCAAAAAGCTTCAAAGAAAAGATGGTTTTGTGGGAGGTCTTTTATCTTTTTCTGTTTTAAATGTATATATATATCTTCTGAATTCTCCACAGCAACATTCAACTCTGTAAATACATTTTTCCCATGCTTCTGCTAAACACATTTTCTAAATAGCTACACTTACTTTAAATTCATTTCTTCAGAACAACCTGGTATTTGCTCTTTTTATGGTATGTCAACATTGAAGTGTTAAGTCTTCCCAAAGTCCTAATAACTGAGTATCAAATTGCACCTGTCTTATTCTGTTGAGTGTGCTTCTGATTTCACTTTCTCCTTAAAGCTGAGGAAAGTCACCACATTAAATTTGAAAATGCATTAATTCTCATTAAAAAAAGCATAGCTGAGTTAAATTGCTAAAAATGTTTATCAATATGTTATCAAAGAATATCATAAATATTTTGGAAGGGTAGGTTATTCCATATAACTATTTGCCTAAAAATCCCAGATCATTCCCGGAAAGAAACCAATCCCAGGAGAGAAAATACAGTTCAGAGTGGAGGGAATGCCATGAAGAATGTCCTATTATCACAAGAAGGAGCGGACATGTGGTTTGAAGTCACCTATTATTTTTTTTTTAAGATTTTATTTATTTATTTGACAGAGAGAGAGAGAGAGATCACAAGCAGGCAGAGAGGCAAGCAGAGAGAGAGAGGAGGAAGCAGGCTCCCTGCTGAGCAGAGAACCTGATGCAGGCCTCGATCCCAGGACCCTGAGATCATGACCTGAGCCAAAGGCAGAGGCTTTAACCCACTGAGCCACTCAGGCGCCCATAAAGTCACCTATGATTAAGTGCATGTGTATGTAAAGTCTAATTGTTTTATGCTATCTCAATCAAAAGATCATTACAGTTCTTATTCTCAGGTACCAGACTCAAAGACACATAGAACTAGAAAGGGATTACTAGTGTCATCCAGTTTTGTTTGCTCATTTTCCAATAAGGAAACTGAAGATGAGAAATGTGACTTGCTTCTGGTGACCAGACTCATGTGCTCTTTTCAGATCCCTTTGCCTCAAGCAGCAACTGCACCGAACATAGATTATTCATTAAATCGGTGCTAAACAAAGAATGGGAAGGGCCATTCTCATTGTTTTTACATTCTAGATGTGGTAGTTTTGCCAAAAATAAAGATTACTAAAAGAAAGCAAAACAAAAATATAATGTAGAGTATGTTATCAAGAAAAAACTTTTTTTTAAGATTTTATTTATTTATTTGACAGAGAGAAACACAGCCAGAGAGGGAACACAAGCAGGGGCAGTGAGAGAGGGAGAAGCAGGCCTCCCAACGAGCAGGGAGCCCAATGTGGGACTCGGTCCCCGGTCTCTGGGATCATGACCTGAGCCGAAGACAGTCACTTAAACAACTGAGCCACCCGGGCACCCCAAGAAAAAACTTTTCTTTTTTTTAAGATTCTATTCATTTGACAGAGAGAAACACAGCCAGAGAGGGAACACAAGTAGGGGGAGCGAGAGAGGGAGAAGCAGGCTTCCCGCCGAGCGAGGAGTGCGTTGTGGGACTCCATCCCGGATCTCCGGGATCATGACCTGAGCCGAAGGCAGTCGCTTAACCAACTGAGCCACCCAGGCGCCCCGAAAAAACTTTTTAAGAACTTATTATTGAGGAATTTTTTTTAATACATGAAAAGAACATACTGAACCTCCATGTATCTATTATCCACCTTAAATAACTATCTGCCATTATTTTTAAGTTTTATTTATTTTTAAAGATTTTATTTATTTATTTGACAGAGAGAAACACAGCTAGAGAGGGAACATATGCAGGGGGAGTGAGAGAGGGAGATGCAGGCTTCCCGCCGAGCAGGAAGCCCAATGCTGGGGCTCGATCCCGGGTCTCCAGGATCATGATCTGAGCTGAAGGCAGTCATGTAACCAACTGAGCCACCCAGGTGACCCTATGTATTTTTTTTTAAGATTTTATTTATTTGAGAGAGAAACACAGCTAGAGAAGGAACCCAAGCAGGGGGAGTGAAAGAGGGAGAAGCAGGCTTCCCAACAAGTGGGGAGCGTGATGCAAGACCGGGATTCCAGGACCCTGGGATCATGACCTGAGCTGAAGGCAGCCACTTTTTTTTTTTTTAAGATTTTTATTTAGTTGACAGAGAGAAACATAGCCAGAGAAGGAACACAGCATGAGGAATGAGAGAGGGAGAAGCAGGCTTCCCGCCAAGCAGGGAGCCCAATGTGGGACTCGGTCCCGGGTCTCCGGGATCATGACCTGAGCCAAAGGCAGTTGCTTAACCAACTGAGCCACCCAAGAGCCCCTGAAGGCAGCCACTTAATCACTTAATCAACTGAGCCACCCAGGCATCCCACTGGCTGGAATATTTTAAAGTGAAACCAAGGCGTTACATCATTTTACCTACACATAGTCTATATATATCTCTAAGGGATGAGGAATCTTAAGATTTTATTTATTTATTTGAGAGAGAGAGAGAGCACAAGCAGGCAAGCAGGATAAGGAGAAGCAGGGTCATCACTGGGAGGAGCCCAATTTGGGACTCAATCCCAGGTCCCTGGGATCATGACCCAAGCTGAAGGCAAATGCTTAACCAACTGAGCCACTCAAGTGCCCTGAAACAAGGATTGTTAAACAATATAACCACAATAACATCATCTCATCCTGTAAAATTAACAATTAATTCTTACATAGGTTAACATCTAGTCCATGAGAAGTAACCCTGAGAGTATTCATTAAGATCAAATGATCTCAAGTGATAGTCTTTCAATAAAGCTAATTCAAAAGAGAATTTCAAAACTACAGATTCCAATCTCATTTTTTTTTATATTGCTCTGCAAATACAAATATGGATACTCAGATTCTAGGAGAGGATAAAAATAGGCTATGAATCAAAACCATTAATCATATCCTGTTATTTTTAGTTACCCATTTCTTCCTGGTATTTTAATTCAACTTCGATGTAATTTATTTAACCATACTTTTCTCATGGGGAAAAAAGCATTTTTAAGTCAATTATGGAAAATTTTAAGTTCAGAAGATAAATTTCAAGCTAAAGTAGGGTGATTGTCAGAGCCTATGTCCGTGACCTTGGATGCAGCCCTTACTTAGTCATTTGGAAAGTCTTATTGGAAAGTTAATAATCTATCCTGTGACTCAACCATATGCCACATGGAGGTAGTACAAAACACCCTCAAAAAGACTCACAGCTAGAAATGCAAAAATCACAAAAAAAATAAATGACAATTGGGGGACAAGCCACATTACTCTCTGTTAAAAAAATAAAATTCAAAGGTGCCTGGGTGGCTCAGTGGGTTAAAGCCTCTGCCTTCAGCTCAGGTCATGATCTCAGGGTCCTGGGATCAAGGCCCACATCGGGCTCTCTGCTCAGCAGGGAGCCTGCTTCCTCCTTGCTCTCTGCCTGCCTCTCTGCCTACTTGTGATCGCTCTCTGTCAAATAAATAAATAAAATCTTTAAAAAATAAATAAATAAAATAAAATTCAAGGAGTAAATTCTAAGACCAAATTGGTTAAGCAGTTCAAGCCTCTAGAGACAGGGACCTCGCCAGCCACTAATGAAGAGCTCCTCAAGGAGTTGGTGAGAAAGAAGACTTTTATAGTTAGGAAGGTGGAGCAAAACATTATTGGCAAAACAAAAGTATCAGACCAGTTCATCTTCCCTTAAGGGGAAGATCACGGTTCTTATCAAGCAGATTAACTCATCTTCCTTTGTTGGGGGGTGAGGGATGGAGAGATTAACCTTAGTGGGTTGCCCAGAAAAATTCCAGGTTGATTGTCTTAAAATTCCATTCCTGGAGAGTTTGAAACTGCAATGAAGTCTTGGTTTGCTGTCTGAGGGCAAGTGACTTGACCTTGGGCCTGTGATTCTCTGAATACCTCCACGCTCAAAGCAGACACTAATAACAAGGATTTTGCGACAGCTTGTAAAATGTAAAACATTAAGTAAATTTAACCAAAGCACCAATGGTTTTCACCTGTTGGAATATTTAGAAAGGCCTTTCCATACACAACAGATACTCAGTAATATTTGATTGGTTTTAATGTTGGAACCAAACTTTTTGAATATAGCAACTATTAAATTCTCAATATGTCAAATGCAATAGATACGTATTCATCCACATCCTGGAACTGAGTAGGAGCCATGCTCTTTCTTACAGGTGCCTTTGCTCTGCACTCAGCACTTTCTACCATCCCTAACCTGTACATTTCTATTCACAGTTCATGCTTGTGTTTGTGTGGGTGAAGACATCCAGCACCCCTACTTCACTCCCATTCCCAACTTTGAAGGGAGCCAGAGGTCAGACCACAGTATGGATGACTAGGGCACATTTTTGGTAATGCAGGCATTTTCTAGATATTGACAGAGAGGCACTGATCAATATATTTACACATTAGTGAAGTGCTGATTCTTCTGGATAGATAGGCTACTTGGTAAGGATGTCATCTCTCTTCAGACAACTCTATTTGATCTCTTCCTGGCCTGCAATTTACTAGACCTAAGGAGAGTTTATTTTATCACGTATGCTTCTAATTACCTACCAGCTTGTATACTGGCACATTCTATCAGCCCACATATTCTACCAGCACATCATCTCTCCCAACAATAGTAACATAAATAAAACAATGACACTTGACCATTTCCGTGAAAAATTCAGCTATATTGCAGGAGGGATGGTATGGGCAAATAAGTTTATCTTACCCAGAGCCAAAATCAAACGAACAAAAGAAAAAATTAATGTTGTTGTTAGGAGTTAGTTGGACAGTTATGCTATCAGGGCCAGGGTCCCCATCGAGAAAACATGGAGTCAGCACCAGCTAAGACAAAATAGCACTAGCACCCTGTTCTGCAGCTTAGACAAGACAATCAGCATGTGAACATTAACCTAATAGGTAAATGGATGCATGATCAAAGCTCTGATTGGCGCATCTTAGTTGCCTAAGAAAGCTCTAGTCATTATCATGAGCTTAGGCAGTTAAGACGTAAATGCCTAGATGTCAGCACAAGAAGACCATCTGCATGTGAACATTAACCTAACAGGTAGACAGACATGTGATCAAAGCCCTCGCTGGCGTGTCTCAGCACACCCTGGTTGCTTAAGATAGTTCAGCAAAAGAGTCCCTGGACTTAGAAGCTCCAATGGTAACCCTCTCAGGTGCCCTCCCTCTTTGGAAGCTTTGTACTATCACTCAATAAACTGCTTTGCTCCACACCACTCCTTATCTGGTCTACCTCTTCCTTTTTTGAAGCAATGTGACCAAGGACTGTGGGCACTGAAGGAAAACAAATCCTGCAACAGTGAGCCTCTTGCTCAACTACAGACCCCAACAAGTTAAAACCAGAAATAGACCAGACAGCTTAACCCATGCTCTAACTAAAACCCATTGTGCTTATTTCTTATCACACGTTCTTGAGGCACTGAGGAAGATATTTTGCAACGAACAAAACATTCCAACCATCTGGCTAGAAAAGCCCTGATAGCAATGGAATGTCTAGTAGACCACACCCCACACACCCCCTTCCCTGCTCATGATTATGGGCTAAGCACACACTGACCCCCACCTATGACCACATGCTCTCTGGTCTGTTCTCTTACATGTAGCCCCTGGAACCTCTCTCTGTCGAACTCTAGATCTCCATCTTGAGGCCAGTTATAAAGGCTTGAGCCTTGCAACCATCCCCTGCTGCTAGCACCTGAAATGAATTTCTCCCATTCTCTTTTTCAAACCCTCCTCTTTTGAGTTAGGTAGGCTTCTCTTGTGATGGGTTTATCCAAGTCTGTCTAGCAACAGTGTTAACAAACCCAGACAGGAACTCTGCTTTAGATTTATCCAGCCCTTTCAGGATTCTCCGGAATGGAGCAGTTGGTCCCGAAGCATGCCAGGGCTCAGCTGTTCATTTCCTGTGTTGGCAGCTATGATCAATTGGTAACCATGCAACCTGATTAAGTTTTCCTTATTAACTATGTCCCCCACCCAATCTGGGTTGTTTTTTTTTTTTTTAAGATTTTATTTATTGGGTGCCTGGGTGGCTCAGTTGGTTAAGCGACTGACTGCCTTCAGCTCAGGTCGTGATCCCGGAGACCCAGGATCAAGTCCCACATCCGGCTCCCTGCTGGGCGGGAAGCCTGCTTCTCCCTCTCTCACTCCCCATGCTTGTGTTCCTTCTCTGGCTGTGTTTCTCTCTGTCAACTAAATAAAAATCTTAAAAAAAAAAAAAGATTTTATTTATTTATTTGAGAGAGAGCAAAGAGAGAGACCATGAGTGGGGTTGAGGGGCAGTGGGAGGGGGACAAACAGACTCAGCAGGAACCCAATGTGGAGCTTGATGCCAGGACCCTGGGAACATGACCTGAGCAGAGGGCAGATACATAACTGATGGAGCCCCCAGCACCCCTCACCCCATCTTCTTTGTGAATAGAAACAGTGCCTTCAGTATGTTTGCTTTCCCAGAACAGTGCACCAGCAACACATGAAGAGTTTTCTAAAACACAAGTCCCCAGGAAAATCCCAGATCTTTATCAGAAACTCCAACAAGTGAGATGCAAGAATTTGTTTGTTCATTTTTAAGTAGGCTCCTTGCCCAACACAGGGCTTGAACTCATGACTCTGAGAGCAACGGGTTGTATGTTCTACCGACTGAGCCAGCCAGGCATTCCAAGAATCAGTAATCTTAACAATCCTTCAGGACGTTTTTCTGTGGCCAGCACCAATAGTGTATAACAATCACTGCCCAGAGTACAAGCGCAGCACTCTAATACAGTAGTATCATATAAATGTTGGACAAATGAATGATTAAATAAATGAGTCCAAACTGGAAATTACCAGCTCCATGAACTCTGACCCCATCCACCATCGGTAGGTCTATATATCTTCCGTGTACCTTCTAACTATCTTGCCTTGACTGGCCTGTATAAATGATGACTCTCATCTGTTTTGCCTCACCCCATCCCACCCTGCACAGACAGCAACATTCTCACTCAGCCCAGAAGCGGTGACAGTGATAAGAAAACTTTGCTTTTTTACCCCTTAAGTTGTAAAGTAAGGAAACGAAAATCATAAACTCGAGCTAGCCCCCAGAAATACCTCCTGGCATTCGTTCTAACAACTTATTGGCTATATACTGTGTATACCAGGCACAGCGGTCGATACAAAAAGATTACAAGAGGGGCGCCTGGGTGGCTCAGTTGGTTGGGCGACTGCCTTCGGCTCAGGTTATGATCCTGGAGACCCGGGATCGAGCCCCACGTGGGGCTTCCTGCTTGGCGGGAAGCCTGCTTCTCCCTCTCTCAGTCCCCCTGCTTGTGTTCCCTCTCTCGCTGTGTTTCTCTCTGTCAAATAAATAAAAAATCTTTAAAAAAAAAAATGATTACAAGGTTTGATACTTGCCCTTGGATGTTTGACATTCAAAGTTGGAAAGACAAAAGGACATGTCAAGGCCCTCAAGGTCTTATTTTGGCAGAGTCTGGATTTGAACTTCCCTTCTGACTCCAGAGTCCAGGTTATTGCCACTAAGCTACTCCTACAAATTGCAGTGGAGATGTCTAGCCATTCAACATGCACTCAAGTATGTAATAAGCATTTACTATGTACTAGGCCCCAGCACAGATGCAGGACACACATGGACTCTGTCTTCATACAGTTTCCAATTGACATGGGAAAACAGACATGTCATAGTGAGTGCAGGGGCATCTGGGTGACAGTTGGTTAAGTGTCTGACTCTTAATCTCAGCTCAGGTCTTGATCTCAGGATCATGAGTTCAAGCCCTACACTGGCCTCCATGTTGGGCATGGAGCCTAATTAAAAAAAACACAGACAAGGGCGCCTGGGTGGCTCAGTGCGTTCAAGTCTCTGCCTTTGGCTCCGGGTCATGATCTCAGAGTCCTGGGATTGAGGCCCTCCTCAGGCTCTCTGCTCAGCAGGGAACCTGTTTCCTCTGCTCTCTCTGCCTGCCTCTCTGCCTACTTGTGATCTCTCTCTGTCAAATAAAGAAATGAATAAATAAATAAATAAATAAATCTTAAAAAAAAAACACACACACAAACAAAAACAAAAAATAAATCATGAGTGCAACACATTTTCTACAGGAAAACTGGAGGCTGTGACATAGGGCGCTATCACTCACCAGGAATTTATCTTGGTATAAGGATTCAGCAACTTCACTTCTTACCTGCACAATTTTGGGAAAGTCACAGTTCTTATCTGCAAAATAAGGACAATAACATCAATCATAGGTTTTGTAAGGCTTAAGAGTTGTGTGTGCAGAGCATAGAACCTGACAAAAAGGTAGGCATGCAATAATCTTTAATTAGCAATTATTTAAAATATTCATTCACATTTAGGAATATGCAAATGCGGGGGAACGAAAATAGAGGGAAAAGACAAAACAGGGAGGGGGTCAAAGCCCTGAGGCAAGAGGAGCAAGGCAATGACTAATTTGGTTGAAAATCCAATCCTCTTGGGCTAGAAATAGAGAAGCCAGCCAGACGGGGCTGGAAAGATGGGGAAGGGGATCAAGCCAAGCCTCAGGCAAAGATTTTTGTATTTGTTCAAAGGCAATTGCCTTTCCAGCAGTTTCCACCTCCCCATGAGAACATCCTCGGAAAGGACCTCCTCCCCATCCTCCCCAGCCTGGGACAGCGAAGCTTAAGAGGAAGCACCTGGTGCAGAGCCCCTGCTCCTGCGTCTCAGACATGATGTGTCCCGGATGGAACCGAATCACCATCATCTTTAGCCCGGCGCCAACAGACAAAGGATATCCCAATAAGCAGATTTTTGGATACAAAAACAAATACATAAGTAAGTAAATAATAAATGCAATTGAAGCAATTAAAGGAATTTAAGATAAGGGAAAAACTTGTCAGGATTCAAATTTTAAAAAGATTATCCCAAGGGAGGGTTAAGAGAATTTGTTTCCACTTTCTTATGGCTTATCTATCCATTTCCAAGTAGCTTGCCCAGCTTTTGTAATTCAGAAATTAAATAAAGTCAGTGGTGGCTATGCTTATTACCTTGGTTGTGGTAATAGTTTCACACGTACGCACATACGTCAAAATTTATTTACCTGTACACATTTCTTTTTTCCTCAGCCTCCAAACCCTTTATTTCTCCGACCTGGAGGTGGGGGTTGCTGGGGGCAGAGCACAAAGCGCGAGGTGGCAGGGTCTGGGGCGGTCGGGGTGTCGGGGCTCCCCGGCGAAGGTGGAGCCCTGCGAGCCCACGTAGACCACGTTGGTGTCTCAGTGGTTGGCGTGGATCCTACCCGGGCTGCCAGGCCGGCCCCGGGCAGCGGGTGGCGCTGGAGCTGTGGGTGTGGCATCTTGCCCACGCAGTGCAGATTGCCGGGCATGCTTCTCGCTCCAGCCCGGAAGGCCATGAGCTGGTCTGGGATCCACGATGTCCTGGGCAGGCTTGTCGGTGGCCTGCACCAGCTGCCGGGTCACCTTGGAAAGGAGTCCAGCCGGCACGGAGGTGCAGGGAACATTGGTGTTTAGCACCAATGCCAGCGTGCTGTTGGAGAGGTGGCAGGGCTCGTTCCCAGGAACCCACCATTTGCCGCGTGCAGCCCTGGAACCTGAGCTAGTGACCACCACCGGTGCCACTTAAACTTGTACACCTTAAATATATCCAGCAGAGGGGTGTGTGGCTGGCTCAGTCCGTTAAGCGTCACCTTCAGCTCAGGTTAGGATCCCGAGGTCCTCGGATCAGCCCCTGGTGAGGTTTCCTGCTCAGCTGGGAGTCTGCTTCTCCTTCTCTCTCAAATTTTTTGATACAGATAAACAGATATATATAGCCAGCATATTGTATGTCACATATAACTCAATAAATCCATTGGACATAATAAAATTATTTTAAAAATAAGTCACTTTGATCCAGACAAAGGTGAAGATAGGAAAACAAATGAGCAACTACTGAAATTGTTTACTTGCATAACAGATGGGGGTGAATTGGATTATGATGGTTGCACTGGAATGGAGAGAGAAGGATTTGGTGGTTGGTTGGATATGGAGGGTGTTTGGGGATAAAGGAAAGAAAGGGATCTAGGCGATTTTCTAGACTTCTGGCTTGAAGAAGCTAGGCAAATAATGGTGGTATTGGAGGTTGTGATCCCTGTAGAATAGACAGACATGGGCAGCCAGCACCCCCAGGAGCTGGTAAAATAAGTCATTCCTTTCCAAAGGGAGGTCTGGGCAGCATAGCTCAGGATCCTCTGCAGCTGATAGCCCACTCACTCGGACACAGGATGTGCATTTCTCAGATTGGTAACACCTTTACAGAATTATGAAGGCCCCTATTAACAATCTGAAGATTGTTAATAACATTCTGAAGTTGAGCCATACAAAGGGGTTTTCAAGGGGTGCCTGGGTGGCTCAGTTGGTTAAACGACTGCCTTCGGCTCAGGTCATGATCCCCAGTCCTGGGATCAAGCTCCGTATTGGGCTCCCTGCTCTGCGGGGAGCCTGCTTCTCCCTCTCTCACTCCCTCTGTGTTCCTTCTCTGGCTGTGTTTGTCAAAGGGATAAATAGGGGCGTCTGGGTGGCTCAGTTGGTTAAGTGACTGCTTTCGGCTCAGGTCATGATCCTGGAGAACCGGGATCGAGACCCACGTCAGGCTTCCTGTTGGGCAGGAAGCCTGCTTCTCCCACTCCCAGTCCCTCCTCTGCTTGTGTTCCCTTTCAAGCTGTGTTTCTCTCTGTCAAATAAATAAATAAATAAAATCTTAAAAAAAAAAAAAAGGGATAAATAAAATCTTTAAAAAAAAATGGGGGGGTTAGAGGGCTTGCCTTCTGAAATCATACCATTGCGAAAATAATTCCCCAATTTCTTTTTTTTTTTTTTAAGATTTTATTTATTTATTTGACAGATAGAGAGATCACAGGCAGGCAGAGAGAGGAGGAAGCAGGCTCCCCGCTTAGCAGAGAGCCTGATGTTGGCCTCAATCTCAGGACCCTGAGATCACGACGTGAGCCAAAGGCAGAAGCTTTAACCCACTGAACCACCCAAGTGCCCTAATTTACCAATTTCTTAAGATGATAATGATGAGGTTTCTATGGAAGTAAAAATGTAAGGAAATGGCCTCTGCCTACCTCTCTCTCTCCATACTGCTGGATTCAAATCCCTCTGTGAGTAGTCCTTGGTTTACCATCATACCCTTCTAAAACAGATGCACCTAGGCCCAGGCAAATCATTTTCTATGTTTTAGCTAAACAAATGTTTCAACCATTAGCCATCTGGATCCCCAGCAGCTAGCACAGTACCTGCTTCACCCTATATCCTGGATTAATAATTATTGGGGGAGCACCTGGGTGGCTCAGTCAGTTAAGCATTCAACTCTTGATTTCAGCTTGGGTCATGATCCCAGGGTTATAGGATCAAGCCCCATGTTGGGCTCTGCACTCAGCAAGGAGTCTGCTTGAGATTCTCTTTCTCCCTATGCCCCTCCCCCATTCATTCTCTCTCTCTCTCTCTCTCTTTCTCTCTCTCAATAAAATCTTCAACAAAAATTGTTAGGGGGAAAATAACTAAGGAATAATATATATTAAGCTGTATGTCATGTGTGATGTCAATAAAAATCTTTTTAAACCCATTCAAAGGCTCCTCTTGCCCATAGGGTAAAATCCAAACTCATTTATATAGCTCTTTGCATTCTGGTTGCTGCCTACCTTTGCAAGTTTGCTTTTTTGTTCCTACCGTTTTAATTTTTAAACAGAGCTGGTGAGATACTTTAAAATCCTCAAACATCGGGCGCCTGGGTGGCTCAGTTGGTTGGGCGACTGCCTTCGGCTCAGGTCATGATCCCAGAGACCCAGGATCGAGTCCCACATCAGGCTCCCTGCTCGGCAGGAGGCCTGCTTCTCCCTCTCTCACTCCCCTCCTTGTGTTCCCTCTCTGGCTGTGTTTCTCTCTGTCAAATAAGTAAAAATATTAAAAAAAAAATTTTTTTTTTAAATCCTCAAACATACCATGTTCCTTTGAGGGTCTTTCCATGTGATATTCCCTCTGCGTGGAACATTTCTCACCCTTCCATATATGTAAGCCAACTATTCCCCTCTCCCCAAACATTTTATGTTTAGACTGTCTTGCTTATTTTTATAAATGTCCTCCATGAGTGGCTCAATAGCTGGTATGAGTTCTCAATGAATATTTGTTGAAGGAATAAAGTAAACCAAGCATGGCATACATTAAGTTAAATGTTCCATATTAAAAATAAAAGCAAATAGGGCACCTGGGTGGCTCAGTGGGTTAAAGCCTCTGCCTTCAGCTCAGGTCATGATCTCAGGGTCCTGGGATCGAAGCCCACGTCGGACTCTCTGCTCAGCAGGGAGCCTGCTTCCTCCTCTCTCTATGCCTGCCTCTCTGCCTACTTGTGATCTCTCTCTCTCTCTCTCTGTCAAATAAATAAATAAAATCTTTAAAGAAAATTTAAAAATAAATAAAAGCAAAAATGCAAGTTTATAATATATGACATGATGCTTACAAATAGCAAATATACAATTTGAGTAATATATTAATAATTAATTTCTATTCCATTTATTTTCTGTGATCCACTTGAAAAAGGTGAACTCCTACCTGTCATTAGGTCACTTCTGTGACCTAATAAATTTCTATGCAGGGGCACCTAGCTGGCTCAGTGGGTAGAGCATGTGAGTCTGGATCTCAGGGTTAAGAATTGGTGTAGAGTTACTAAAAAATAAAATCTTAAAATTTCTACACAATGCTTACTTCTAAGATTTATGCCAATTTTTAAAAAAATATATTTTATTTATTTATTTGACAGAGAAAGAGATCACAAGTAGGCAGAGAGGCAGGCAAAGAGAGAGAAAGGAAACAAGCACCCTGCTGAGCAGAGAGCCTGATATGGGCCTCGATCCCCGGACTCTGAGATCATGACCTGAGCCGAAGGCAGAGGCTTTAACCCACTGAACCACCCAGCCACCCTATGCCAATTTTTTTAAAGCCAAACTGCTTCTTGGTGATTTGAGAAAAACTGTTTCTTTTTTAAAAAATTATTTTATTTACTTGACAGAGAGAGAGAGCTCAATCACAAGCAAGGGGAGCAATAGGCAGAGGGAGAGGGAGAAGGAGCCTTCTCGCTGAGCAGGGAACCCGATGTGGGGCTCGATCCCAGGACTCTGGGATCATGACCTGAATGGAAGGCAGACACTTAACCAACTAAGCCACCCAACTACCCTAGAAAAAAATTTTCTAATACAAGATGATAATACTTATGATTTGTTAACAGTGCTCTTCTTCCTGTTAAAACCATGAACCCTCAGCTAGTACCATGCACTGGCTGATTGGCTTAAAAGTCACACTGCTAGAGAAGATGCAGCAGCCGTTGTGCGCTAAAGACATTTTTCTCCACTGTCCCTGGAAAAAGCTTCTCTTTGGCAAGTTTGGGTGCTGAATAAATAATAATAACAATCTTGAGATCAAAATTTTCTCTTATCTTTTGGCCTTAGATAAAACTTAAAATGCCATTGTAATAACTAGAATTAATATTTGTATGGTTCTATATAAGTTTAAATGCTTTCCCATTATCTCATTTCATAACACTGATAAAATTGGATAAATAATTGATGCATTGCTGAATTGTCAATTCAACTGGAATTTTAAGAAGAGTGACTAAGGAATTAACTCATTCTCTAAATCAGTAATCTAGTTTGGTGTTTTAAATTGTATCAGACAGACCAAATTCCTAATGATTTTTACCTAATGATTTCAAGCAACAGGATTTCTTGCTTTTGTTATTGATCTTTTACCAATAGGTAGTATTTGTTCATGCTTATTCTTTTTGTGGTTTTTAAAGAATCACTTGAAATCACCCTCTGTCACTAAGTAGAGGGAGATTCCACAAGCACAGGTCATGGGGTACAAGGCTCTATGGTCAGGGAAAGAGCCTGGTCTTCTCAACAGCATCAGTCACCATACCTCCAGGTCATAGAGCAAGTGATGAAGAGATACAGACCTTGAACGAAAGGTCAGAGAGAGTGTGCACGTAAGTTTTCCAGGCAACCTGGAGACTGCAGAGTGGATAAGGGCATCAAATTTGTTTCAAGTTATACCTCAGTTTATTTTTTTTTTAAGATTTTCTTTATTTGGGGTACCTGGGTGGCTCAGTTGGTTAAGCGACTGCCTTCGGCTCAGGTCATGATCCCAGAGATCCGGGATCGAGTCCCACATCGGGCTCCCTGCTTGGCAGGAAGCCTGCTTATCCCTCTCTCACTCCCCCTGCTTGTGTTCCCTCTCTGGCTGTGTTTCTCTCTGTCAAATAAATAAAATCTTTAAGAAAAAAAAAGATTTTCTTTATTTATTTAAAGGAGAGTTTAATGTGGAAGTATCTTGGAGTTAAGGTCCATGCCTCCACTTCCTTGTAGTTAGCAGAAGATGACCAGCTGTCCTATTTTGCCCTAGACTGAGAGGTTTTCTGGGCCATGGGACCTTCAGTACTAAAACCAGGACAGTCTCAGGCAAACTGGGATGATAGATCACCCTACCAATATATTCTCAAAGTTAATTTTATTAACCATTACAATGACTAAGACTTTACAATTAGGGGACTGGAAGCACCAGTGGTGCTGCTGCTTTTTGTACAGACCCCCTTTTAAGCCATTAAAAATAATTCTTATTGGAAGAAAAAAAAAAGACTTTCCAATTAAAAATTTGATATAGAAAAAAATTTCATAAATGTAATATTGCATACTGAAATGAAGAGAGTTTCATTTCATTGCAATTTATCCAGGCTGTTAAATACTTTGGGAAGCTTTTCTCAATTCTTTGAATCACTATCTCTTTTCTCTTTTCTTTCTATTAAGACTGTGCCCATGGGGCGCCTGGGTGGCTCAGTTGGTTGGGCGACTGCCTTCGGTCCAGGTCATGATCCTGGAGACCCGGGATCGAGCCCCACATCGGGCTCCCTGCTCGGCGGGAAGCCTGCTTCTCCCTCTCTCACTCCCCCTGCTTGTGTTCCCTCTCTCACTGGATTTCTCTCTGTCAAATAAATAAATGAAATCTTAAAAAAAAAAAAAAAAAAGATTGTGCCCTATAAGGTTAACAATGGTCCAATCCCTGGATTACTGGGCTATGAATTCTCATATAAAGCAATCAACTCACTGAGACTCTCAGCAACTCAAAGAAATAATTCTGAAATAACTGCTTAATTAAACCCAGCAGAAATAAGAATGGAGAATACAAAGAAACAAAACCTCAACTAGGCATAGGCTGCTGACACTTTGTAACAGATGAAATTCTCTTTTCTATAGGAAGCCTAAAAGTACGGAATTAGGTATAACAGCCATGATATGGAAGCAATCTAAGTGTCCATGGATAGATGAATGGATAAAGATGATGTGGGGGGTATGTATGTGTTTGTGTGTACACACATAAATATAAATAATGGAATACTATTTGGCCATAAGAAAGAATGAAACCTTGCCATTCATGACATGGATGGACCTACATGGCACTATGCTAAATGAAATAAGTCAGACACAGAAAGACAAATACCACATGATTTCACTTATTTGTGGAATCAACAAAACAAACAACCAGAAACAGACTCATAAATAGAACAAACGGTTGGTAGGTTGGTAGGGGGATGGGTAAAATAGATGGAAGGGGATTAAGAGGTATAAACTTCCAGTTACAAAATAAATCACAGGGATGACAAGTACAGTGTAAAGATTATAGAAAATAATATTGTATCAACTTTGTATGGTGACAGGTGGTAACTACACTTATCAAGGTGAGCATTTTGTAATGGATATAAATGCCTAATCACTATGTTGTACACCTGAAACTAATACAATATTGTTTGTGAACTATACTTAAGTTAAAAATAAAACAAATACCTAGTCCCAGTGCTAACAAAGAAATGTACTATCAACCTTAATTCTCTTAATTACGATGGTGCAATAAAAGATGAAATAAAGGGGTGCCTGGATGGCTTAGTCATTTAGCATCTGCCTTTGACTTAGGTCATGATCCCAGAGTCCAGGGATTGAGCCCCAAATTGGGCTCCCTGCTTGGAGGGAAGCCTGCTTCTCCCTCTCTCACTCCCTCTGCTTGTGTTTTCTCTCTAGCTGTGTTTCTCTCTGTCAAATAAATAAAATCTTTAAAAAAAAAAAAAAGATGAAATAATGTAACTAGGTGGTTTCATTTATACGTTGTATATACAATTGGTCACGCAGTTTAAAAAAAAAAAAGCCCCTTATACTTTGAGAAATGCTACAGGCAGCAGCCAGTGTTACAATTTTAGAGATAATTATTGAACACTGTATATTCATCAGTAATATGTCAAGTTTCTATTTTCTAGGCTAACAAGTTAAGACATCCCCTATATGGTACCTTCAATTACCCCCTGGCCAGATTCCTTTTTAACCTTTTCTGCACAGTATTCCCTAGACCCACCCTCTTTCCCTTTGGTCTCTAGATTCTTGCCCTTTATCGCTTCCTGACTCAGGTAAAATTCCAGCCTCAGGCAAAGTTGTCTACGTTCTCTCCCATCTCCTATCTCTTCCCTCCCTCGTTCCCCATGCTCCCAAATATTGTTCTCTGTTCATTAACAACATTATATCCTCTTGACTTGGGTTCACTTCTCCAAGAATTTAGTTATTTCTTTTAGCTAAGAAAAATCTGGGGAAATTTTGGGTGGATAGGAAATCCCAGTTAATTCAAATTTCATTACCATAGAATTTGTGATTAATGGATGTGATTAACACTTTTAACCTTTTTGTAACTAGACTGTACCTTTTATTCCATTATAAGAAGGGTTTGCTGAACCAATTCATAATAGACTGATAAGAAGAAAGATATTTATTCCACTTTATATAATGTAAAATTTTATATATGACATATTTAGTATAATTTAGAAACCTCTTCCAACTTGACAAAAGGTAATTTTTTGAGGCACTGGCAATATTTTTCTTTATTAACAAACTTCAGTATCTATTGAAGTTAAGAAAATTAGATTGCATTTTCATACAGTATTTGGGTATTATGATTTTCATTACATCAGGCTTATAATGTTTCACAGTTTTACTAAATATGATTTGCTGGACTATTGGTGAAAGAAACCAAAATTGTTCTGTGCACATAAACCTTTAAGAAACACTAATACAAATAAAGCATGATATGGTCATTCATTCTTTTATCTTTTACCGAATATCTCATAAATCTTCAGTGCCTCTAGGTTTATAGAATCAATCCCAATGAGAAGGAGAGAAACTTAGTAAAACCATTAGCAAAGGTCACCTGGGTAACTCAGTCAGTTAAACATCTGATTCTTGATTTTGGCTCAGTTCACGGTGTCAAGGTTGTAAGATTGAGCCCCACATCAGGTTTTGTGCTCAGTGTAGAGCAAGCTTAAGATTCTCTTTCCTCCTCTCTCTTTGCCCCCAATCCCCTCCACTCATGAGTGTGTACACTCTCTTACACACACACACACACACACACACACACACACACACACATTAACAAATAAAACCAGGCAATCACAAAGAAAATAGGTCATATTGTTTGGAGAATCAATATTTTTCAGTAAGAAACAGTTTGCCTGATTGCATATCACCAATTGGCAATTTTTTTTAAGACTTTATTTATTTATTTGACAGAGAGATCACAAGTAGACAGACAGGCAGGCAGAGAGAGAGGAGGAAGCAGGCTCCCCACTGAGCAGAGAGCCCGATGTGGGCCTTGATCCCAGGACCCTGAGATCATGACCTGAGCCGAAGGCAGAGGCTTTAACCCACTGAGCCACCCAGGCACCCACCAATTGGCAATTTGATAATGTCACCCTAAAATTAATTTTTAAAAGGCAGAACTGGAAATTGAATGAAAAGCTTTCATTCACTATGTCATGAGAACATTTCCATTATGACAAATTTACCTATGCTGGAGAAGTGTTAGGAGAAGTTCGAGTAATACAAAACAAAGTAAATTTTTTTTAAAAGAATATTGCTTGGCTTTGGACACTGAACCAATACCTAAGAGATTTCAGTCCAATTTTCCCCAAGATATTGGAAATAAGGGAAATAAAACTGCTGAGAGCTAAACTGTAAGATTACACACAACGGATAAGACCAGAAGTAAGCAAAGTCACCTTTAAAATGCAAACTGGGGGCACCTGGGTGGCTCAGTTGGTTAAGCGACTGCCTTCAGCTCAGGCCATGAACCTGGAGACCCGGGTTTGAGCCCCACATCGGGCTGCCTGCCTCACTCCCCCTGCTTGTGTTCCCTCTCTCACTGTGTTTCTCTCTGTCAAATAAATAAATAAAATCTTTTAAAAAATAAATAAATTGAAAGGCTGCTGTAAAGGCCCCCACCCTCCAGAATGTCAGAGCAGACCCTAGTCCTGTTATCTGAGCCCAGCAACCAGCAGGCAGTTACCCAGCCCCCTCAAGCCCTGCGAAGAACAAAAGAAATTCCATAAGACTGTACCATGCAGCTCGTCACGTACCCCTTGCTAACCCAAATTAGGACATGTGTTCCCCTGCAAAGGCGGTTGGTGAAACGATTGGCTGCCTGCGTGCAGACCATTGCTGTAGTGTCTTAAACTAATTGGCTGTCAGTGCGCGGGCTTTGTTGTAACAGACACTGCAATAATACATAAGGCCACCCCCGGAAGAACTCGGGGCTCCCAGCTGCTGACTGGTTTGGGGTCAGGCTGTGAGTCCGAGCATGCTCGAATAAACCCTTTGCTTTTGCATGGAACCAGTCCCTCAGAGTTTTCCTTGATAGGTGCGGCGTTCCAAGGCTCCCAGCTGACTGCCCTCTTGGGCGGCAGGCTTTACATTTGGAGGTTCCACCGAGATAAGGAGCTAAGGATCCCTGCCCACCTGATCAGGATCTCGCTGACAAGACCTTTCTGGGTAAGTAGGCACCTTCTCAGTGTGATCGCTAGTTTGTTGACGGCTTCAGGGAATCTGGTTTCGGTGTGACTGTCGGATCAGGGAAGTGACCCAGGCGTGAGCCGAATCACCGTCCCTCCCAACCATGGGGAACAGACGTGTTCCAGGACCACAGGTCACAGCCCCGGGGGACGCCCCGGTGGTGGTGGAGCTCCGGTGGATCTCCTTCTGGATAAGACTTAAGTCAATCTGGCTCGGTTAAAGGGGGCCTGATCAACCCCCTGTCTGAATGTGAAGTGTGTCTGTGTCTTTACGGCGTGTGAGTGTGTTTGTGCGGCTCCACCGCTTCGGCTACGGAGTCTGAGTGGGCTGCACCCTGAGTTTCGCGGGGCATCATACGGCATAACGGTCATTTACTCCCACGGGGGTAACCTGGTCCGGGGTTCATACGGACAGACCTTAGCTAAGACGCCCCGAAGTTCCCGCGAGGGACGCGAGCAGGACAGCATCTGAAAGTGCCCAACCCATTTGTCTTTTGTTTGGTCACCTCCTTCTAGATAAGACTTAAGTCAGCCTGTGGTTGTTTGTCTCACCGTTATTTGTGTGCTTGTCTGGTCCTCTTTCTTCCTTTTCCTTTCATTTGCCTCCTCTACTTCTCCCCACTGGCCATGGGGCAGACTGTGTCTTCTCCTCTCTCTCTCACCCTTAACCATTGGTTGGAGGTCCGTCATCGTGGGCATAACCTCTCTTTTTCGGTTGCAAAAGGTAAATGGCAGACCTTCTGTTCCGCTGAGTGGCCGACCTTCAATGTCCGCTGGCCCGCGGAAGGAACTTTCGATTTAGAGCTGGTCCCGGCAGTTCAAGATGTCATCTTCCGTCCCGGCCCCCAGGGGTACCCAGACCAGCAGCCCTACATTCTCTTGTGGAAGGATCTATGTGAAAACCCCCATCCTTGGGTAAAAACTTTTCTCCCCTTGCAGAAAAAATAAATAGAGGCCAAAACCCTCCTGGTAAAAGAAAAAATAAAAACTCCTGCCTCAGTCCTTCTGCACCCCTCCGCGCCGGTCCTGCCCAAATCTCAGGAGGAACTCATCCTCCTGGATCAGCCTCCTCCATATCTCCGAGAGACAGGGGGAATGGATTCTCCTCGGCCCCCGGCCCCCCCATAGAACCTCTCCCTGGGCTGTATCCACCTCTACCTACCACTGAGGAGGAAACCCGGGAGGAAGCAAAACCTAAAGAAAAGGAAGGACCTCCACAGGGGGTCCATACCCGCCGCCGCCGTATCCCGGAAGACACAGGGGAGCCCCCCAAGGAGACGATGCCCTCCCACTCAGGCCCTATGGGCCCATGATTGATGATGGTGATGGGGGGCAAATACCAGCCCTGCAGCATTGGCCTTTCTCCACCTCTGATCTCTGTAACTGGAAAAATAATAACCCTACTTTCTCTGAGGATCCTTCTAGGTTGGCGGGACTTGTTGAGTCCATCTGTAACTCTCATCAGCCCACTTGGGATGATTGTCAACAGCTTCTAAACGTCCTCTTCACTACTGAGGAATGGGACCGAATTCTCATGGAGGCCCGAAAAAATGTTCCTGGGGCTGATGGACGACCTACAGCCCTCCCTAATCTCATCGACGATCGGTTCCCGTTGCGCCGTCCCAATTGGGATCCTAACACCTTACAAGGTAGGGAGCATCTGTCCATCTATCGCCAGATTCTACTAGTGGGTTTCCGGGCGGCTGCCAGGCGCCCAACTAATTTGGCCAAGGTAAGGGAAATAAGTCAGGGCCCCGACAAATCTCCTACTAGGTTCCTAGAGAGACTTATGGAGGCTTATCGTAGATACACCCCATTCGATCCTGAGTCTGAAGAACATAAAGGGTCCGTAGCAATGGCCTTCATAGGGCAATCCACAGCTGACATTCGTAGAAAGCTGCAGCGGCTAGACGGTATACAAGATCTGACTCTGCGGGACCTAGTAAAGGAAGCAGACAAAGTGTTTCACAAGAGAGAAACCCCAGAAGAAAAGGAAGAAAAAAAGGAAAGGGAGAGACAGGAGAGGGAGTAAGAAAGAGAACAGAGAGAAGAAAAATGAGAACAAAAAAGAAACAAAACCATGGCCAAAATACTAGCAGCTGCGGTAAAATCAAACCCTGCACCTGGGGGACCTAAAAAACCTTATCAGGGACAGGGAACTGGCCCCCAGCCACAACAACTGGCCTCAGATCAATGTGCCTACTGTAAGGAAAGAGGGCATTGGGCACGGGAGTGCCCCAACAAAAAAAAGGAAAAAATAAGCCTGTCGACCTGTTAGCACTTGAGGACTAGGGGGATCCGAGCTCGAGCCCCCTCTGCGAGCTCAGGGTAAACTTCCAAGTGGAGGGGACCTCCATAGATTTCGAAGTGGATATAGGGGCCGCATTTTCAGTCTTGCAGGCTCCCTTGGGAAAGTTATCTTCTAAACGATCCCTTGTGCACGGGGCAAACGGGAGCAGTTATAGGCCATGGACCACCAGACGAACCATGAACTTAGGGAAGGGGGAGATCCAACACTCTTTCCTGGTCATCCCCAATTGCCCGGCCCCCCTGCTAGGAAGAGACCTACTGACCAAGTTGCGGGCCAGCATTACATTTGAACCGACCGGACCCAAAGTTTCCTTTCAAAACCCTCTAGTTGGCCCTCTAGACCCTGAAAACACCCCGATGACCACAATTCTAACCCTAGCACCGGAAGAGGAATACCGACTATACCAATCTCCGGCCACAAGCCCACCCTTGACGGGCAATGTTAATGCCTGGCTGGCCCAGTTCCCTCAGGCCTGGGCCAAGAGGGCTGGACTTGGACTGGCTTCACACCAGCCCCTGGTGGTAGTCACCCTAAAAGCCTCGGCCACCCCAGTACGGGTCAGGCAGTATCCGATGAGCAAGGAAGCTAGAGAGGGGATCCGGCCCCACATAAGAAAATTGTTTCAGCAGGGAGTGTTGGTGTCCTGCCAGTCGGCCTGGAATATGCCCCTGCTCCCAGTAAAAAAACCAGGGACGGGAGACTACTGCCCTGTGCAGGACCTCCAAGAAGTAAATTGCAGGGTGCAGGACATCCACCCCACAGTACCTAACCCGTACAATCTACTTAGCTCCTTAGGTCCAAATCGAACCTGGTATACGGTGCTAGACTTAAAGGACGCTTTCTTTTGCCTGCCGTTGCACCCCACCAGCCAACCTCTGTTTGCTTTTGAGTGGACTGATCAGGAAATAGGACTTTCTGGCCAACTCACCTGGACTTGCCTGCCGCGGGGGTTCAAAAATTCCCCCTCCATCTTTGATGAGGCCCTCCATAAGGACCTTGGGGTGTTCCGTCAAGAGAACCATAATATAACTCTGTTACAGTATGTGGACGACCTGTTGCTGGCCGCAGAATCCAAGGAGACTTGTGAGTATGGGACACGAGCACTGCTCGCTGAATTGGCCAGGCTGGGGTACCGAGCTTCCACCCAGAAAGCTCAGCTGTGTAGCCAAGAAGTCACTTTCTTGGGCTACACTATCAGGGATGGACGTAGATGGCTTACAGAAGCTCGAAAAAAAACTGTGGTCCAGATCCCGGTTCCGACCTCCCACCGACAGGTCTGAGAGTTTTGGGGGACCGCTGGTTTTTGCAGACTCTGGATACCTGGGTTTGCCTCCTTAGCGGCCCCATTATATCCTCTTACTAAGAGCGGAACCCCTTATGAGTGGGGTCCCGAACAGCAGCAGGCCTTTAATGACATCAAAAAAGCCCTTCTCTCAGCACCAGCTTTGGCCCTCCCTGATGTAGAAAAGCCCTTCACTCTGTTCATAGAGGAAAAAAAAGGGGTAGCAAAAGGAGTACTGACCCAGACTCTGGGACCATGGAAACGACCTGTGGCCTATCTGTCCAAAAAACTAGACTCAGTAGCCAGTGGGTGGCCCCGCTGCCTGAAGGCAGTTGCCGCGGCAGCCCTCCTAGTCAAAGACGTGGATAAGCTTACTCTGGGGCAAAAACTAACCATTATCGCCCCTCTTGCTGGAAAGTATAATTCGCCAGCCGCCCGATAGATGGCTCACCAACACCCGTATCACCCACTACCAAAGCATCCTGCTGGACAAAGACAGAGTCGCTTTTGGCTCTCCCACTGCCCTGAACCCAGCCACGCTGCTGCCAGACGAAACAGGGGGACCCGTCCTACATACCTGCCAAGAAATCCTTGCTGAGGAAGCGGGCATACAGCGGGACCTAAAAAACCAACCCCTCGTGAATCAGGATGTGACCTGGTTCACGGATGGAAGCAGCTTCCTCCAGGATGGTAAGAGGAGAGCCGGAGCAGCTGTGGTAAGTGGAAACGCGACAATGTGGGCGTCGGGACTGCCGGAAGGGACATCGGCACAGAAGGCGGAGCTCATTGCCCTGACTAGGGCACTGGAACTGGCTGAAGGTAAGAGAGCGACAATCTATACTGACAGCCGGTATGCGTTTGCCATGGCCCACGTCCACCGGGCCATATATCAACAGCGAGCGCTACTCACCTCGGCAGGGAAGGAAATTAAAAACAAGCCTGAAATTCTGAGGCTCCTAGCGGCAGTCCTCCTCCCTGCAGAGCTAGCCATAGTCCACTGCCCAGGACACCAAAAGGGCTCCAATCCCATGGCTATAGGGAATCGGAAAGCAGACGAGCAGGCTCGCAGAGTGGCCACCACCCTGACCATACCAATCCAAATGGCCGAGACAGATCCAGGGCCGGAAAACGGTGGACAAGAGGGCACCAACGAACAACAGGCCCAGTCCTACCTATAGGCCCTCCATAGACTTACTCATTTGGGGCCCAGAAAGATGCTCGAACTCCTGAAGGAACAGCCTTTTGACCCTGGCCCTTCAACAGGGATGAAGCTAGCTCAGGACATCATGACAAACTGCAGGGCATGTCAGGAGGTAAACGCCTACCCAGCCAGTAAGACAGTCGCTAAAGAAAAAAGATTAAGAGGAACCAGACCGGGGCAACACTGGGAAATTGATTTCACAGAGGTGACCCCCGCCGGATATGGGCTGTGATACCTACTAGTGATGGTGGACACTTTCTCTGGATGGACTGAGGCTTTCCCGACAAAGAGGGAGCCGGCACAGACAGTAGTCAAAAAGATCATGGAAGAAATCTTCCCCAGGTTTGGCCTTCCCCAGGTTTGGCCTCCCCCACACTATAGGGTCAGACAATGGGCCGGCTTTCATGGCCCAGGTAAGTCAGGGAATAGCAAAGATTCTGGGGACTGATTGGAAATTACATTGTGCCTACTGACCCCAGAGTTCAGAGCAGGTAGAGAGAATGAACAGAACAATCAAAGAGACCTTAACTAAATTAGTAATAGAAACTGGCTGGAAGGATTGGACCATGCTCCTACCTTATGCCCTGTTCCAAGCCGGAAACACCCCCTCACCCACTCTGTTAAACCTGACACCTTTTGAAATCCTATATGGCGCCCCCCCTCCGGTGAGGGACCTATGTCTGTCTGATGCTATAACCTCTTTATCCACCCCTCTTGCTGCCAGGCTAAAAGCCCTCGAGACGGCTCAGCGTCTGGTCTGGAAACAACTTAGAGCTGCCTACCAACCCAGCAACAGTGACTTGCAGGTGCCCCACCATTACCAGATTGGGGACTCAGTGTTCGTTCGCAGGCATCAGACTCGGACCCTGGAACCGCGGTGGAAGGGACCCTACCTGGTGACCCTGACTACTCCCACTGCCGTAAAGGTCGACGGCATTGCTGCCTGGATCCATGCCTCCCATCTTAAGCCAGCACCCCAGCCGGGAGCCGACTGGAAATTGGAAAAAACTGACAATCCCCTTAAGCTTCATGTCCACTGAACTGGTACTGTCTTTCCTATTGACACTCCTACCCTGTGACCTAAAAGCCAGCATAGCAACCAACCCACACGCTCCCCAATCCCTGGCCTGGGAAATATCCAACCCTACAGGACAGGTAGTCTGGAAAACAGTGGGCAATCATACTCCCGGTACCTGGTGGCCCACCCTGACACCCGATCTGTGTCAACTCTTTATGGGAATGGATACTTGGGACATTCCAGATCAGGACGATCCCAATAATTTACCATGGAAAACAGATCAGTATATGCCTGGAGGGTACGGGCATCGGTCTAAGCGAGCGCTCCTCCCTTCAGACCAGCGACAGCCCCCTCGGTATGGATGCTCAACCCCACAATCCCGTGCCAACCTTCAGGGGTTAGAATTCTACGTTTGTCCTAAAGATAGAAGAAACAGGAAACAGGTCTTAAAATGTGGGGGGCCCGAATCCCTATACTGCGCCAAATGGGGATGTGAGACTACTGGGGACGCCCATTGGAACCCGTCATCCAGTCATGACTGGGTTCAGGTTAAAAGGGGTCCAAAACAGGCCTGTAGCGACTGCCTCCTCTGTAATCCTTTGTCCATCACTTTCACATCCTCAGGGCAGCGGACTGAGAACTTACCCCAGTGGCAAAAGGGTCAAACATGGGGGTTGCGCCTCTACAAGGAAGGAAATGATGATGGGCTATGGTTTAAAATCACCCTCCGTCAGGAGCCCCTGACCCACCCGGTGGTGATAGGACCAAATCCTGCCCTCCGTCCCCGTCCCCAGGTACCCCAGGCCCCATTACTAAAAAAATATGACCACAACCCCTACAGCAACCTCAGGGGACCACACTCTCTATCGACAGCCACGGAGACGCCCCCGATGCCCCCTCTGTACAATTAAGGGAGCCTATTCGGCCCTCAACTCCACCAAAGGCGACCTCACCCAATCCTGTTGGCTCTGCCTTTCTGAGGCACCTCCTTACTATGAAAGGACAGCTTATAATGGTACCTACAACATCACTAACTCCTGCTCCTGGGGAAGGCAGGGTGCCAGCAGACTAACTTTGTCTGAGGTATCGGGACAGGGACTATGTCTCGGTACACCACCCCCTGGAAAGAGCCAGCTATGTGCCCGCACAGAAAAAAATTACAACTGATGCAGGCAAGTACTTAGCACCCACAAACGGGGGATGGTGGGCTTGCAGCACCGGTTTGACCCCTTGTGTCTCACCAACACTGATAAACCA
>PITA01001880.1:0-112118 GCA_004023965.1 Spilogale gracilis | reverse complement strand
CTAGTCCTGTTATCTGAGCCCAGCAACCAGCAGGCAGTTACCCAGCCCGCTCAAGCCCTGCGAAGAACATAAGAAATTCCATAAGACTGTACCATGCAGCTCGTCACGTACCCCTTGCTAACCCAAATTAGGACATGTGTTCCCCTTGCAAAGGCGGTTGGTGAAACGATTGGCTGCCTGCGTGCAGACCATTGCTGTAGTGTCTTAAACTAATTGGCTGTCAGTGCGCGGGCTTTGTAACAGACACTGCAATAATACATAAGGCCACCCCCGGAAGAACTCGGGGCTCCCAGCTGCTGACTGGTTTGGGGTCAGGCTGTGAGTCCGAGCATGCTTGAATAAACCCTTTGCTTTTGCATGGAACCAGTCTCTCAGAGTTTTCCTTGATAGGTGCAGCGTTCCAAGGCTCCCAGCTGACTGCCCTCTTGGGCGGCAGGCTTTACAAAATCAAATAAATAAATAAATAGATAGATAGATAGATAGATAGATAGATAGATAGATAGATAGATAGATAAATAAATAAATAAAATGCAAACTGGCCTGACCTGACAGTAACTTCATTGTTATTGAAACAAGCTTGCTAAGAGGTTTGGGTAGCCATGGAAACGGGAAAAGGCGCCACAGGAGCACTGCAGTGCCCATCCATGGTGCTGTCAAGGAGACAAGAAGCTCAAATCAATCGCATGGCAGGATGTCCCTGCTGTATTGGAGATCAATGTAGAAAGTTGCAACCATCGAAAACTGAGTATTTCCATCTTTGGGACAAAATCACCCTGTCCTGGAAGTAGATGAAACGAGAGCAATTTATACGCATAATCCCACTTGTTCTGAATCTGTGCTCATCAAGCCACCTTCAGTAGGTTTGTCTATACAGAAAAGACACTGGCTTTGCAGCCTTGAGTCTTCAGGTATATAAGTTGAAAATTAATAAGCTAATATTCTGGTTATATAAATCATTCTCATGACCTTGACTAATAAATTCATCTGATTGCTGGAGCTGTTATGTTGCCAAAGAAAGGTACTTCTGAGGGGCACCTGGGTGGCTCAGTTGGTTAAGCGACTGCCTTCGGCTCAGGTCATGGTCCCGGAGACCCCGGATCAAGCCCCACATTGGACTCCGTGCTCGGCAGGAAGGCTGCTACTCCCTCTCTCCCCTTGCTTGTGTTCCCTCTCTGGCTGTGTTCCTCTCTGTCAAATAAATAAAATCTTAAAAAAAAAAAAAAAGAAAGAAAAAGAAAAAAAGAAAGATATTTCTGAGACTAAACATTCTAGGCCAGATCCTAGAGGTTTGGGGGAAAAATCACCAAGGAGAGGCTTCCCTGTCCTCTTGGGAACAGTCAGCAGGCCTTCCCCTAGCAATGACCCTTTATCAGCCAAGCTTCTCCATTTCAAAAGACTATTGATATCAATGGGATGGGGGTGAACTTACCCTCAATGTGTATGTGCTTGTGAACCCACCTCTGTTAATTTATTCTAACATTGCTGCAGGGACAATACTTGAAGATATTGGTGGGAAATATAGCTCAGACCAGGAGAGATGATAGGGAATCCTTGAATTTAAAAATATACCACATATAAAAAATAAAATAATGTAGGGCGCATGGGTGGCTCAGTGGGTTAAAGCCTCTGCCTTCAGCTCAGGTCATGATCTCAGGGTCCTGGGATCCAGGCCCGCATCTGGCTCTTTGCTCAGCAGGGAGCCTACCTCCTCCTCTCTCTGCCTGCCTCTCTGCCTACTTGTGATATCTCTCTCTGTCAAATAAATAAGTAAAATCTTAAAAAATAATAATAAAATAAAATAATGTAAAAATATACCACATGTAATTCATAAAGTGGACACAAGTTTCCATTTACCGCACTTCTACCATATGTTCAAACTCAATATTATCATCATTATGGTCCCTTACTTATGGATACCTTCACTTCCCTACATTGTACTTGCCTGGTAAAGTCCAGCATGGGAGACTCTATCTTCTCCATAGCTGTACCAAAATGCTGTTCACTGCTGGAGAAATCGTATAAATAAACAAATGGCCTATTTTAAATACATCATCACAAACATTAGGAGAGCTCTCAGCAGAGCATGCCAGTCCTATTCTGTTCTCCACACTAGTCTTAATTTTTCACTCTCTTACTTCTGAATCCTTCCCTCAAACTCGCACAAGCCAAGCCCTCTCAGCAGATTTCTTCCATCTCTACTTCCCTGCGAAAACAGAAGTCATCAGCAGGACTTCCCTTTTGTTTCCAACGCTGAATCATCAACATTCCCTACAGCTGCATCTACTTTTCCTTTCAAAGGTAAATCCTCCATCATGCCCTGAATCCACTCCTTCCCACCTTCTCATGGACCTCCCTTCCTTAGGATTTCCTCTTTCTCTTACATAATTGTTACCTACCTCCTTCTGGATTATTCCCATCACCATACAAACATGATCTCCTCTCTCCAATATTTAAAAATGTCTCTCTTGGGGTGACTGGGTGGCTCAGTCATTAAGTGTCATGATCCCAGAATCCTGGCATCAAGCACTGTATCAGGCTCCCTGCTCAGTAGGAAGCTTGCTTCTCCCTCTCTCCAACTCCCCCTGCTTACTTCTCCCTCTCTAGCTGTGTTTCTGTCCAATAAATAAACACAATCTTTAAAAATGTCTCTCTTTACTTCACATTGCTACCAGCTATCTTGTTTTTCTGCCTTGGCAAAATTCAAGTTCTGGAAATAAATGTTCATAATCTCCAATTTCTCAACACCTTTTCCTTTCCAACTCACCGGCAGATGACTTTCTGACCTTGTTGTGCCATCAAAACTTGTAAAAGATACTAGTAACCTCCATGTTGCCCCACACAGTGGACACTTTTGACTCCTTCCTCATGTGACTTGACCCCTCAGTTGCATTTAACATATGTGAATGTTCATGCCATCTTATAATTCTCTCCTCTCTTGCCTTCTGTGACATCATCATCTTTAGGCTTCCCAGTTCTCTGGCTTCTTTGTTCTTTGCTACGTTCTCCATTTCCACTTAACCTTTACATATTGCTGGTATTAGGGCTGGCCATTTCTTTCTTCTTTTCCTACTCTCTCTGTAAGTGATCTCATCTGCTTCCACCACTTTAAACTCATGTCTGTGAGGGGCGCCTGGGTGGCTCAGTTGGTTGGGCGACTGCCTTCGGCTCAGGTCATGATTCTGGAGGCCCGGGATCGAGCCCCACATCGGGCTCCCTGCTCGGCGGGAAGCCTGCTTCTCCTCTCACTCCCCCTGTTTGTGTCCCCTCTCTGGCTGTGTTTCTCTCTGTCAAATAAATAAAATCTTTAAAAAATAAAAATAAAAAAAAATAAACTCATGTCTGTGAAATGTGTGTGTTCAAGTCTGAACCCATACCTATGAGACTCAAATCTCTCTCTCCAACTCTGACTGCCCCCTAGCTCTGATATGCATGTCAACCGCATATTTGACCTACAGTTAGACAGTAAATGAACAGCTCAACTTAACATGTCGAAAATTTAATTTCCCCAATTTTTTTAATATTGCTCCACTAACCATGTGATTTTTTTTTAAAGATTTTATTTATTATTTGACAGAGAGAAACAGAGCTAGAGAGGGAACACAAGCAGGGGGAGTGAGAGAGGGAAAAGCAGGCCTCCCGCTGAGCAGGGAGCCTGAGGGCTCCATCCCAGGTCTCTGGGATCATGACCTGAGCCGAAGGCAGTTGCCCAACCAACTGAGCCTGAGAAGCTTGTAACTTGTAACTGCTTGCTTCAGCATTGCTTGGCCACCCCCTCCCCTGTTTATGTCCTTGAAACTCTGGGAGGCCCCCAGATACTGCAAAAGAAAGTGGTCCTAGACTTGTTTGTGCCAGCCTATAAAAAGCTGAAAAATTTGCTGTTCAGGGTCTCTGAGCGTGACTGGTAACATCCGCACGGAGGCCCAGGTTCGAACCTGACAATAAACGACCCTTGACCCATGCCACTTGGCTTTGACTCTGGTCTCCGGTGGTCTTTTTCAGGGGTCTCACGACTTGGGCACAACAAGCCACCCAGTCGCCCCTAACCATGTGATTTTGCTTCCCTCTTCCAACACCATAATCTCTATAAACGTTTCTGTCATTCACCCCGTCACTCAAGCCATAAATCTGTTGTCATTCATTTCTTCTCACCCCACATTTCAAAGCCATCATGTCCCACAAGCAAGTATATTCTAGCTCCAAAATACATGCTCAATCTGTCTATTTCTTTCAATCTCCATGCCTCCATTTTAGTCCAAGCCACTATCATTCTTCGCTGCTATAATTACTTCATTACTTCCCAGTAGTGCTGTGGTTTCCTTGGGTTCCTCCCCACAATCTATTTTTTTTTTAGATTTTATTTATTTATTTATTTATTTATTTATTTATTTGACAGAGAGAAACACAGCCAGGGAGGGAACACAAGCAGAGGGACTGAGAGAGGGAGAAGCAGGCTTCCTGTTGAGCAGGGAGCCCGACGTGGGACTCGATCCCAGGTCTCCAGGATCATGACCTGAGCTGAAGGCAGTTGCTTAACCAACTGAGCCACCCAGGCGTGCCCCCCCACAATCCATTTTTCACACTCTTCACTTACAGTGATCTTAAAATGTAAAATATCAGATCATGTGTTTCTCATCTTAAAATCTTCCAAAAGCTTTTTATTATACCTAGATGACATTCTGAACTCCTTAACCTGGCTTCTAAGGACCCTCTAAATCCAGCCCTCATCTCCTTCTAGTATCATCTTGTGTCACTCTCTCTCTCTCTCTTTTTTTAAGATTTCATTTATTTATTTGACAGAGAGAGATCACAAGCAGGCAGAGAGGCAGGCAGAGAGAGAGGAGGATGTGGGCCTCGATCCCAGGACCCTGGGATCATGACGTGAGCTGAAGCCATAGGCTTTAAACTACTGAGCACCCAGGCGCCCGTGTCACTCTCTCTTTACTAAGTTCCAGACACACTCCTCTCCTAGTCCCTAGAACATTCCAAGCTCTTTCCCAGATCAGGGCATCTGCAATTGCAGTGCACTTGGTGGTCCAGAGCAGTTTCCACCTACTCTTTGCATTACAGCTTCTTGTTATCATGTAGGTCCCAGTTTATTTTATTTTATTTTATTTTATTTTATTTTATTTTATTTTATTTTACTATTTTATTTTATTTTATTCTTCTAAAGATTTTATTTATTTGACACAGAGAGAGAGATTACAAGTAGGCAGAGAGGCAGGCAGAGAGATCCCAAGAAACAGGCTCCCTGCCGAGCAGAGAGCCCGATGTGGGCCTCCATCCCAGGACCCTGAGATCATGACCTGAGCTGAAGGCAGAGGCTTTAACCCATTGAGCCACCCAGGCGCCCTATTTTATGTTTTTAAAGATTTTATTCATTTATTTGAGAAAGAAAGAGAGCACATAAGAGGGGAGAAAGTCAGAGGGAGAAGCAGACTCCCCGTGGAGCTGGGAGCAGGATGTGGGACTTGATCCTGCGACTCGGGGATCGTGACCGGAACCAAAGGCAGTCGCTTAACCAACTGAGTCACACAGGTGCCCTAGGTCCCAGTTTAAAAGGTCCCTTCTCGGGGAGCCTGGGTGGCTCAGTCGGTTAAGCAACTGCCTTCGGCTCAGGTCATGATCCCGGAGACCCGGGATTGAGCCCCGCATCGGGCTCCCTGCTCGGCTGGAGGCCTGCTTCTCCCTCTCTCACTCCCCTTGCTTGTATTCCCTCTCTCACTGTATTTCTCTCTGTCAAATAAATAAATAGAATCTTTAAAAAAAAACTTAAAAAAAAATAAAAGGCCCCTTCTCAGAAAAGTACTCAGTGACCACACTTTCTAAAGTAAATTCCTCCTGCTCTTCTTCCTGATTATTCTTTGTCTTGATATCCTGTTTGTTCCCTTCCTTGTACATATCCAAACCTATTATTAGATCTGTATCACTAGACTGTTGCCTTAAGACCAAGGTCTTAATTGTTCTATACCTTTATATCCCCAGTACCTAGCACAGAGAGTAGGCATGCGGTACATATTTGGTGAGTAAATAACACAAATTTGAAAAGTAAATATTACTTGTGAAAGGATAATTTTTTAAATTTTTAAACATTTTAGGGTGCTTGGGTGGCTCAGTTGATGAACCGTCTGCCTTCCGCTCTGGTCATGATCCCAAGGTCCTGGGATCAAGCCCCACTGTGGGCTCCCTGTTTAGGGGGGAGTCTGCTTCTCCCTCTGCCTCTCCCCCTGCTCATGCTCTCCTCTGTGTCATGCACTCTCTCTCTCTCTCTCTCTCTCTCAAATAAATAAAATATTTTAAAAGATTTTGAGACATTTTCTTATGTTTATTATGTTTTAATTGAAGTACAGTTGACACAGAGAAAAGTAGGTATTATCTGCATTTTACACATGAGAAAACTGAATCTGAAAGACATTAAGTAACTTACTCATAACACAGAGCAATTCATTAGCAGAACCTGTTGTCTTATTCTAAAACCACCCACTGCCTGGGTGGCTCAGTCAGTAAAGCCTCTGCCTTCAGCTCAGGTCATGATCCCAGGGTGCTGGGATAGAGCCCCCAGTGGAGGCCCCCCTCCAGTACAGCACCCTCCCTGAAGCCCCCCTCCAGTGGAGCCCCCCAAGTGGAGCCACGCTGAGTGGAACCCTGAGTGGAGCCTCCTTCTCCCTCTCCCTATGCCTCCTTCTCCTGCTCCCCCTGCTTGTGCATTCTCCCTCCGTCTCTCTGTCAAATAAATAAATAAAATATTTTTAAAAATATAAAAGCTATGTGGTGCCTGGGTGGCTCAGTTGGTTAAGTGACTGCCTTTGGCTCAGGTCATGATCCTGGAGACCCAGGATAGAGTCTCACATTGGGCTTCCTGCTCAACGGGAAGCCTGCTTCTCCCTCTCAGTCCCCCTGCTTGTGTTCCCTCTCTGGCTGTGTTTCTCTCTGTCAAATAAATAAAATATTTAAAATATATATAAATATAAATATATATATGAAACCTAAAGAATATGTAATGCTTTATGAAACATGAACAAATACCATATATAGTTACACACATACAATATATACACTGTATGTATGCACACAGTGTGTGTCATAACAATTTTATGACTCAAACTTTTCATTGCACCTTAAAAGTGATTTCTGATTATAAAATCACGACATTATAGAAAGGCATGCATAAAATATTTTGAAAATCTGCTCTAAGAAAACTATTGTTAACAGTACCATTATTAGCATCCAGCATACATTTTTTTCATCTTTTCTATGAATATGCACATATGTGGGTGTTTTTATAGCATAGCTATGGCATTAGTATAGTATGGCACAAGCGTTTCCCTGATCATTAAGTATTAATCTGAATTTAATGGGCTCAGAATAAGTCCATTATGTGAATGTATCATAATGCGTTTACCTATCTGTATCAATGGACAGATTTTGGTATTATGAGTATTGTATTCACATTTCTGGAAAATATCAAGATACCGTCAAATAACAAGGTTAAAGTTTATGCATACTGTAATGTTGATACATAATGCCAAACTGTTGGTTGAACCAATTCACACACCCATTCATCACATACAAGAGCCTCAATTTCCTGAGGCTTATCAACCTACACTCCCCATCTCTTCAAAATTTCTGGAGAGAAATCTTTACCGCGCAGCGGGAATTTCGACTGCAGGAACTCCCTCCTTCCAGTAGGAGGCGCCATCGCCTTCCGCCGGGGTTGGGCCGCCACGAGGCTACACGTGATCTGCCAGTCTCTGCGCCCCAGGGCGGTCTTGCGGAGATTCGCCTTACGTACGCCGCGGCATGACGTAGTACGTAGGGGCTGGCTAGCCGCCATCTTGCTTCTTTTTCTCGCTCGCTCGCTACCTCTCGGGAAGCAGCGAAAGTGCTTTGGCGGTTTGTCCATCCGTAGCTTCGGCTTTCCCAGTCCGGTGGTCCTTCCACCTACCCCCTACCCCCACAGTCCCCTTCCCCTTTCCTCGATCAGAGCTCGGCGGAGACTCTCGAAGTGCGCACACTCCGCTTGACACTCGCCCTGGCCGGTAAGGAAAGCGAGGGCGTAGGACCTGTGATCAAAGCGGGCCCCATCGGGGAGGGCTGGCGTGGGGCGGCCTGGGGCGTGGGAGCGCACCCCGACCCTGGCGGTCAGATTCTAGGAAGCCGCTTGGAGTCGGCCTTGGGTCTAGCCATCCCCCTCTTTTTCTTTGGTTCCCATGATGTCTGTGCCCGGGGGAAGTCTTGGCCTCCTGGTCCGGGAGCGGGAAACCGGAGTCAGACCCGCCCCATGTGGTCTGCAGCGGGAGTTCCGGACCCGTCAGACCCTCCCGCCCCCCAGTCCCCAGCTCAGGCCCTACGGGGTGGGGGGGATTACTGGCGTTGCCAGCTAAAGAAGGGAGTTCCCATTCTTAGGATAGGTGGGCGCGCGGTCTCTTTCTACTGTGTAGGATGTGTCCCCCAGACAATTCAGGGGCTCATTTACGGCCTTGACTGCCTACTTCTTTTCCGTGTGTAGTGAGGGTGGAATTTGCAGTGAGCAATGTGTGAGAGGGACCGGGTTAAAGACCTAACTGGGTGGGAGGCTGGGGGGGGGGGGAGGAATCTGGACCGGCCCCACTTCCGCAAGGGACGTGCTGCCCCAACTCCAGAGGAGGGTTTGGTAGTTGTTTCGTACCCTAGGCCTCGCCATCCCCTAACCTGAGTAGTGAATCCCACTCTGCAGCTCCCTTTTTGAGACAGCGTTAATATTATTGGTGTTACGGTAAAGGCCCCACTTGAGGACTTTAAGAAAAGGGCATGGGGAACCAATGGGGAACACTGATAAATTGTTCTTTGGCCCGAGAGTAATGCGTCTAGTTCCTTTAAAGGGATGCATATTTGTTTTGACTTGGTTTGAGATTTTTTTGAGGTTTCCAACATGCCTGACGTTTGCTGGCTTTTAAAAGCTGCCCGGATTTCTGCATTGGCCAATCTTCAGCCTGGGTTCATGGATTCATGCCTTGCTAGGGTACTTGGAATTAATTGTACGGTAGGCGGCTGTGCTGTAGGATTTTCATTTGGAATGCACCAGAGGAATCACGATTCTTGATTAAGTGCCTGATAGCTTACTCCTTCCTGCAAATAAAAACGGTAGGGTGATACTTACGCGCCCACCAAGTCTATCTAACTCTAGCATTTGTTAAAAGTAGATTTAACCTCCTCTGTTGGTGATTAAGATGCTGCTCTGAGTGGAGCCATTTTTAGGTGTGTGTCACAGATGCACTGCAGCATCGTTTCTGGCCCACCTCAAATGCACTGATCCCTAAAAAATTAGGAATAAGTTGGATTTGGATTTTATCTTTAGCATATGGTCCGATAGTAATTTTCTTCCTTTCTATAATGGGCTTGTGAGAATCTAGGCTTTTTCTATTTTGGTTTGGTGAGCTTATGTTTGTGGCTGTTTTTCCTTCCATCATTAGTTGACGTTTTACTGTGTACTGAGCATAGTAATAAGCCCTTTAACATATGGTCTTTCCTTGAGGTGCTGTTATTATCATCATCCCATTTTACAGATGAGAAAATGAAATCTTGATGTTAATTTGACCAAGGTCACTCAAGAGTTATTGGTGGTGCTGTAGAGATTCAAGCCTAGACTGTCTTAAAACCAAAGGATGCTTTGGGCCATCAAACTGCCTTCCGGTTCCTTGTAATTTTAGGAGCTGTAGTAACTAAAGATGCAGCATTGTTAACCTAGTTTTTTCTTTCATTTGATTCCAGTATAGAAACATTGTTGCATACAATGGTGAAGTGGTTCCAAGGTGTAAAAAATAAGTTGTAACTACCTTGGGGATAGGATAAAAGCTAGTTTTCCTACCTTTTAATTTCTTTGAAGATTTTATAATTTTTTTGTTCTTTTATTTTTTAAGATTTTATTTATTTGACAGAGAGAAACACAGCCAGAGGGGGAACACAAGCAGGGGGAGTGAGAAAGGGAGAAGCAGGCCTCCCACTGAGCAGAGAGCCCCATGTGGGACTCAATGTGGGACTGGATCCCGGGTCTCCGGGATCATGACCCGAGCCAAAGGCAGTCGCCCAACCAACTGAGCCACATAGGCGCCCCATATTTTTTTTAAAGATTTTATGTATTTATTCGACAGTGAGAAACACAGCTAGAGAGGGAACACAAGCAGGGGGAATGAGAGAGGAAGCAGGCTCAGGGATCAATGAACTGAGCAGAAGGCAGATGCTTAATGACTGAGCCACCCAGGCGCCCCTTTCTACCTTTTTCTATTTAAAGATTTTATTTATTTGACAGAGAGAAACACAGCCAGAGAGGGAACACAAACAGGGGGAGTGAGAAAGGGAGAAACAGGCTTCCTGCCGAGCAGGGAGCCCAATGTAGGGCTTGATCCCGGGTTTCCGGGATCATGACCTGAGCTGAAGGCAGTCGCTTAACCAACTGAGCCACCCAGGCGCCCCTACCTTTTTCTATTTAAAGACTAGTTGGTTAAAACTCTTAACTGTGTAATATAACATACAATTTTTAAATTTTGAGATCTGGCCTCTATTGATAAAATATTTCCTCATCTGTAAAATGGAGGTGGCGATAATAATAGTACTTCCCTCCAAGGTTTGCTGTACTATTAATAGGGATAATGTGTGTAAAGGGCTAATTACTGTGTTTAGTACATAGTAATAGTGAATTGGCAGAATATTGGTAGAAGAAAGTACTCTCCCAAGCAGTGAGTAAGCTCTATGTTCTTAGAATGGAGTATATGTATTCTTTGGAAATTTAAATAGTTTTCTTTCTTTCTTTTTACATTACACGCGAGATTTTGTTTCTTGAAGATTTCTTCATGCTCTGCAGTCAGTAACCCTGGGTTCAGCATGTTGAGCACAGCTGAAAATACAGAAATTCTGACTCATTCCAGCCCATGTCCCCACTGCCCTTTTGCCACCCCACCACCTTTACTGGTAAAATGTCTTTGAAGATCATATTGTTAGCCTCCCTCCAAGTAGTTTCTTTTTGCCCTCCATCCAAACAGGGCTTCAACTTGTACACCAGTTGAGTAACTTCTATTTCAGATGCTCCTTATGCCATATTTGTGTAAGACAAAGATTGATTATTGATAAAATGTTACACAAATTGGTACAGAACCCTATTCTGACAGTGAAGGAGATCTAAGAGTTGTGTCTCACTGAGTTATAACAAATACACTTTCAGTAAAGTAAGATTTATCAACTTAGGAAGAGGTGACACAGTGATAGCTTATCTTAGTTAATGTTAACTTGCTTAGAAGCTTGAGAATTAATGTTTTCTGAGTCATAACGTTTTAAATTTCTCAGTAATAAAGCCTTTGAGGCATCAGTCAGGACATCTTTGTGGGTAAAGAAATTCTCTAGAGAGGGTAACTTCAGTACATTTTCTATTGTAAATCTTTTCCCAGCCCCCAGAAAGGCTAAATATAAACTGATCGTTTTGCCAGTTATATTTGTAGTCATTTTGCTGTAGATTAACAGAATGCCAGTCATGTTTTAGGGTCTGTGTGTGTGCATGTTTGCTGGTGAATCAGAAGAAACAAGGGCTAATAGTGAATTTGAACAGTGGTCTAGTGGGTAGACAAAAACTTTTATATAGTTAGCATATACCTACAGTCTGAAAACAAGGTAGCAATTAAGTTATTACTGTTAATGTGATGTAATGGTCTCACTCATGTGGTGCTGCTAGGTGCTCTACATCGAAGGAGGATGGGGGATAGTCAGCATTTGTGGAGCACATACAGTTGAAAAAAAACCACTTAGATGTTATTTACGTAGCATATTATCTAGTAATTTTCTTTTTATCTCTGTTCAATATTAGTGTGTTTTCCTTTACTAAATTGTTTCCATGTCTTTGTCACCATATACCGTGGTTAGCATATACCTACATTTTATTATTGAATGTGTGAGAGTGGGAAACAGAATAGACCTGCAACTAAGATTCAACTGGCAGATAACCTTAGTGGAGCAAAAGAATTACCTTGTCATCCCCCCTCCCTCCTTATTTACACATTAGGATAGTATCAGGTGCTTTCAAACAGTTGTTGTTTATGTACTATGCATTGTGAGGTTTATTTGCAGCAGATTTTCCTGTCTAGTTTTTAGATTTTTGTTAACAAACATTAAAAATTATTTTATTTTATAAGGCCTAGTGAATCAGAGGAATATGGCTTTTGGTTCCCACTGCCAAGATGCTCACAGTTTTAAAGATTAATGTTAAAAGTTACCACGTGATCTTCAGATTTATACCAGAAGATAAAAATAAAGACATTAAAAAAAAGAAAAAGACATAAAAGCAGATAAAGGAAGTTTGGGGCGGAAAATCCATATATGAAAATTGTCTGTAGTATAGCTCATGTGTAGTTGATCACAAGTGAAAGCATGATGGCCAAGAAGGATCATGGATAATTGCAATTATTTATTTATTTTTTTTAAAAAAAGAGAAAGCAAGGAGAGCTTTCAGGATTTTTTTTTTCCTTTTGTTAGAGAAAGATCCCAAGTAGGCAGAGAGAGAAGGAAGCAGGCTGAGAGCCCAGTGTGGATCTCAATCTCAGGACCCTGAGATCATGACCTGAGCCGAAGGCAGAGGCTTAACCCACCGAGCTACTGAGGCGCCTGATAATTGCAATTTTTAAAAAGAATTGCAATTATTTTTTTATTTTTATTTTTTTAAAAGATTTTATTTATTTGACAGAGAGAAACACAGCCAGAGAGGGAACACAAGCAGGGGGAGCGAGAGAGGAAGAAGCAGGCCTCCCACTAGCAGGGAACTCGATGTGGGACTCGATCCCGGCTCTCCAGGATCATGACCTGAGCTGAAGGCAGTCACTTAACCAACTGAGCCACCCAGGCACCCCTGCAATTATTTGTTTTAATATTTTATTTATTTATTTGACAGAAACACAGCTAGAGAGGGAACACAAGCAGGGGAAGTGAGAGAGGGAGAAGCAGGCCTCCCGCTGAGCAGGGAGCCCAGTGCAGGGCTTGATCCTGGGACTCCATGCGGAGAGGAGGAAGCAGGCTCCCTGCTGAGCAAAGAGCCTGATGTGGGCCTCTAACTCAGGACCCTGAGATCATGACCCGAGCCGAAGGCAGAGACCTAACCTACTGAGCCACCCAGGCGCCCTAACTTTTTTTTTTTAAGTCATTACTTTTTAAATCTTCAAATCATCTGTCTTAATATTTTTTTAATTCAACTTACTACCTTTTAATTAAGTGAATTTCAAAGAAAATATACATAATTATTTGGTTTTAATTCCCCCCCCCCTTCGTTGTGTTTCAAAATAAACGTCATTTTAAGTATGCTTCTGTGGACCACTTAAAATCATCTGATACGTCATCAGTCTTGTATTTCATGCTTTAGAATATAAATGCTGTAAGAAATGAATACTGTAGAACCAGGCAACATTGGGAATTGGTGATGGCCAGAAGTGATGAAAGCCTAGAATGGAATAGATTCATCACCGGCAGCGGCAACATTACAGGAGATGAACTGTAAATTAGAGCCTTAACTACATACTCGGGGCAGCCATTTCCATGATAAACTGCAAAGTGAATGTCTTTGTTCAGTCAGAACTGTAGCAGGATATCTAAAACAATCTATGGCAAGAGGAGAGCTACAATGAATACATGAAGAAGGAAGTCACTACAGAAATCGGGATGGAAGAGAATAAAGAATAGGATTATTACAGCCAAATGTAGCAGAGGTCAGAAAAATCTAAGAGAAGTAGCCTTTGGATTTAGCTGAGAAATCCTTGGTGACCTTAAAAGAATTTAGGTCATGTAATGAGGGTGGAAGGTTAAGCAGGGAGGAATAAGTAGTGAGACTTCTTGATTTTTAGGTGACTTGAATAGGCAATATGATCTCTGGACTCTTGAGTATAAAACCCTAGGGTTAGACCTTTTGTTTTTGTTTTTGTTCTTTGTGCCTGCTGTTAACTTTGGGAGCAGGTGACATGACCTCTTCAAATTTTAGATACAGGTATTCCCTGCTGTTTGAAGGTTCGCACTACCCCACTTTGCTTTATGAAAGACATACGTTATTACCTGCTTTCACTAAGTGAAAGTTCTGAAAAAAAAATTTTTTTTAAGATTTTATTTATTGGGGCGCCTGGGTGGCTCAGTTGGTTAAGCGACTGCCTTCGGCTCAGGTCATGATCCCGGAGACCGAGGATCGAGCCCCATATCGGGCTCCCTGCTTGGTGGAAAGCCTGCTTCTCCCTTTCTCACTCCCCCTGTTTGTGTTCCCTCTCTAGCTGTGTTTCTTACTGTAAAATAAGTAAAATCTTTTAAAAAAAATAAAGATTTTATTTATTTATTTGACAGAGATCACTAGTAGGCAGAGAGGAAGCAAGGCTCCCTGCTGAGCATAGAGCCTGAAGCGGCCTCGATCCCAGGATCCTGACCTGAGCCGAAGGCAGAGGCTTAACCCACTGAGCCACCCAGGTGCCCAAGATTTTTGTTTTCACTGAAAAAGGCAAAAAGCAAAAATAGCAGTCAGCCACTATAGAGGCAGGGTGCACCCTGAGCAGCAAGAGTGGTGCCATCAGGCTCCTTCCCCTGGAACTATACTCAGCATCTAGTTTGTATGCTTTATCATGATGTATTATGTGAGTTTGTTAGCAAGATGTGTCATTAGGTGTCAGAAAAGCCTAAAAGAGGTTATTTCTTGGGTCTGGGAACAGCACAAAAAGTTCTGCATATGAATTAATGGTAATTGTTTCTTTGCTGTAGCCATTTCAGCTTAAAAAGGTTTCAGAGGAACATTTGGCTTTCTCATAGCCTGGGAAACCTGTTTATTCATCTGTGGAATAAGGAAAGTACCCATTTCCCCTGTCCCAGAGGACTGTTGCAAAGATGTGTTTCCTATGTATGTTTTGAGGTTTATATACATTTTTAAAAATATTTTAATTATTTATTTGACAGAGAGAGAGATCACAAGTAGGCAGAGAGGCAGGCAGAGAGAGTGCAGGAAACAGGCTGGCTCCCAGCTGAGCAGAGAGCCCTATGTAGGCCTTGATCCCAGGACCCTGAGATCATGACCTGAGCTGAAAGCAGAGGTTTTAACCCACTGAGCCACCCAGGTGCCCAGGTTTATATTTTTTGATATAATATGAGCCATGAATGTATTTAAAACAGAAAAGTGAACTATGAAAAGTAGAAAGTTAAAGGTAAAGGGTAGGTGGTTCTCTATGATGTTGGAAGATCCCCTACAAATAAATCTTGAGTTCACAAGATAAAAGATGGATGCATATGTGGTTGGAGAATGGGTGGCTAGAGAAGGAAAAACTTGATCATCCTTTCCTCTTTACTAATGAATAATCTGAAAGTGTAGGACTGCTGTGTATGATTGTGCAGTTTGTGTACCACACGCATGTATGGGGCAGAAGGAGGCAACAAGGACCTACTCCGGGCTCCTTGCAAAGAGTCCTATGCTCTGGTTAGGCCTCCCAGGGGTAATTGTGCCTTCATTCCCCTCCCCCCTTTCCCAGTGCATCAGCACCTCACCCATAGGATTATCTTCAAGGAAGGTATGTTTTTCTATTTGTACAAAGGCCCTGTGGAGGCCAGTGGATGCTCTGAAAGACTCCTAAGGATACATTAAGGATATATTTAGAACAAAACCAACAACATTGAGGAGACTGGAGAAATGGTCACCAAGGAACAGAAAGCTTAGTACTTTTTACTAAAATAGGTTAAATAGTTGGTTAACTGCACATTGACTTTATGCAGTGTTTTTTATTTTAAAGATTTATTTGTTTATTTCAGAGAGGGCAAGCAAGCATGCACACACAAGAAGAAGGGGCAGAGCGAGAGTGCAGGTAGACTCTGGGCTGAGTGTGGAGCCCAACACAGGCTCCATCTCAACCACCCTGAGCGGAAACCAAGAATAGGAGGCTTAACCAACTGTGCCACCCAGGCATCCCTATCCAGTGTGTTTTAAAGATGAATATGGTAGCTTATTCAGTATTTCTAGTAACTAGGAAACAGACCATACATGTAGATCTTAACTAAAGAAGCACAACGTAAGAGGTATAGAATTAACTTCTGAAGGTCAGAAAAATGGAACAGATAGAGAAATTCTATTTTAAAAGCAGGAAAAAGGTGTTATTGAAGGAGGCTTTGACAGAAGTAGATTCAAAAACTGGGGCTTTTTGAAATTTGGGTAAAGAAAAATTGGCTTTTGGTATACAATTCTGTCAGTTTTCATATGTGTAGATTCATGTAACTCACATCAATATTAGGATAAAGAATGAATTATATTTCATTTTGGAGGCAGAGAAAGTACTCTCCTGCTGAAGAAAGAACTGTTGAATAAGGTTTAAAAGGTCAGGAATAGGGCACCTGGCTGGCTCAGTTGGAAGAGCATTCAACTCTTGATCTCAGGGTCCATAGTTGGAAAGACTTAAATGTTGGGTATAGAGATGACTTGAAAAAAGAAAAAGTAATAGCATAACAACTTTGTTTTATTGTATAATTTTATACATGACAAACTGGAAAAATGGAGAGAATGAAAGTGGAAAGTAGCAAAAAGAGAGATGGGTAGCTTACTTGTCTCAAGACAGACATTTTTTTTTTTTTTTAAGATTTGATTTATTTGACAGAGAGAAACACAGCCAGAGAGGGAACACAAGCAGGGGGACTGAGAGAGGGAGAAGCAGGCTTCCTGCCAAGCAGGGAGCCCGGTGTGGGACTTGATCCCGGGTCTCTGGGATCATGACCTGAGCCGAAGGCAGTTGCCTAACCAACTGAGCCACCCAGGCACCCTCAAGACAGACATTTTATTTTATTTTATTTTATTTTATTTTAAATGTTTTATTTATTTATTTGACAGAGAGGGAACACAAGCAGGGGGAGTGAGAGAGGGAGAAGCAGGCCTCCTGCCGAGCAGGGAGCCGGATGCGGGGCTTGATCCCGGGTCTCCGGATCATGACCTGAGCCGAAAGGCAGACACTCAACCAACTGAGCCACCCAGGCGCCCCAAGACAGACATTTTAATGATAGAAGAACAGAGCCAGCATTTGTCAGAGAGGGATGCTAACCAGTTCTTTACATTTAAAAATTTAAACTTGAAATTCCAACCCTTAAAGGCAGCAGATGAGTTATATGAAAGGTTTAGGATATTTCATGAAGACAGTTGAGCATCTTGAAAGAGAATGCTTCTGTTTTTCTCCTATAACATCCGAAATACCTGCCTTGCAAAAAATAGTTAATGAGGAAACTTTTATGCTTTGGTTTTTATTGGTAATGTTTAAGTTTTAAAAACATTCTTAGCATTTGTTAAGCTTCTATTAAGTGCCAGACACTATCTTAAGGATTTTATACACTGTTAATTAAATATCAGACTATAAGATACAGCCCACAGATGAGAAAATAAAAATTCAAACTTATATTTAATGACTAGGGAAATGCTTACACCATAATATGCATATGCTACAATTGTGCTAAAAAACACCTAGCTACAAAATGTTAGATATGGGATTTAAACCAAATCAGTTTTAAGTAATGGTGTGATACGAACAGTTTAAAAAAACTGTAAGTTGTCAAAAAGAGTAATGCGTCAATCATCTCATTTAGTTAACAGTAGACACGCGGACTTTGCTAGAACAGTAATTTATGGTACAGAGGGTTTGGTAATCTTTTCTGATTGTGAAGGCATTCTGCCCCAGAAACTTAATTCACATGTTTCAGTTTCTAAGAACAGCCTGAGCCCTTCTACCATTCTGATTAGAATTCCAACAGATTTATTTATATTACACTTTGTTTTTAAAAATGACAATTTTTAATGCTTTTGCTGTAGTGTTATTTGTAGTGGAGGCACTCAACATATGGTAGTATTCTTAGCTTTTCTATTATAGCAGCAAATGTGATCTTAAAAATATTTGATGTCACTCTAACTTTAGAATTACCAAGTGATTATAACAATTGGAGATTGAAATGAACTTATTAGAAGTTGACCACTTCAATCTCTTAGCCAGAGCAGGACCATTTCATTTTAAATGGAAAATTTAGTTTAAAATTTGATAGACTAAATGAGTGAAGTTAATGTATCAGTCTCTGCCGCCTTTGTCAACTCCAGCTGCCATGAGAAAATACCATAGGCGCACCTGGGTGGCTCAGTTGAGCATCTGCCTTCTCAGGTCATGGGGCTCAGTTCCTGCTTCTCCCTTTACCCTCCCCATGGCTTGTTCTCTCCCTCCCTTCCTCTTTATTTATTTATTTGACAGAGAGAAACACAGCTAGAGAGGGAACACAAGCAGGGGGAGTGAGAGAAGGAGAAGCAGGCTTCCCGCCAAGCAGGGAGCCCGATGTGGGGTTCTAATCTGGGTCTCCCGGATCATGACCTGAGCCGAAGGCAGTCGCTTAAGCAACTGAGCCACCCAGGCGTCCCATATCTTTTTTATAATGAAAATTAAATTTTGATTTTCATATGGTGAGGTTATCTGGGCACTGGCTTTGCCATCCAGTCTTGGTTTAATCTTGGCTCTGTATCTTCATAGATATATTGAGTTTGAGGCACGTTATTTTTGCTTGTCTAAAGTTGTTTCTTCATTGGTAAATTTTGGTGACTTGGACTTTGAGCTTTTATTCCCAACCTGATATTTTTACAATCTGTAGAGTTGAGATTTTTTTTTTTTTAAATGGCTTCAAGAGACATTACCACATTTGAACATATAGAACTTATATCCTTCTTCATGTTAGAAGTGGGAGACATAAATATGGAAGATCATTCAGGGTTTTATATCTAGAGGTCAAGGGGTGCGTGGCTGGTTCAGTCGGAAGAGCATGCAGCTCTTGATCTCAGGGGTCATGAGTTTTTTGTTTGTTGTTTTTTTAAGATTTTATTTATTTATTTGACAGAGAGAAACACAGCTAGAGAGGGAACACAAGCAGGGGGAGTGAGAGAGAGAGAAGCAGGCTTCCCGCCGAGCAGGGACCCGTTGTGGGGCTTGATCCCGGGTCTCCGGGATCATGACCTGAGCCGAAGGCAGTCGCTTAACCAACTGAGCCACCCAGGCACCCTAGGGGTTATGAGTTTGGGCCCTACGTTGAATATAGAAATTACTTAATAAATAAAATTTTCAAAAAAATCTAGACATAGGGAAAGTGGTTATGGTGAAGTTGGGGAGTAAAAAGTGGGAAAGCAGATGAGTTCTTTGTTTTTGACTTTATTTTTTTTTTAAGATTTTATTAATTAACAGAAAAAGACACAGTGAAAGAGGGTACACAAACAAGCAGGGGGAGTGGGAGAGGGAGAAGCAGGCTATCCACATCAGGGAGCCTGATGTGGGGGGGGCTTGATCCCGGAACCCTGGGATCATGACCTGAGCCGAAGGCAGTCGCCTAACCAACTGAGCCACCCAGATGCCTCTTTTTCCTTGCAATTCTTTATGAACCTTTTCCAGAAAGATAATTGTCATTTAATTGAATTGTGATAGTGGCCCCCCCAAATGCTAGATTTTAAAATCACTAACAATAATGTTTGTAGTATTGAATACTTTTAAGTAACTTCTCACATTTCCTGTTACTATCTCCGCTCAGTTGATGAGGCCAACATGTCTTTTTTCATTTTTTCCTAGTAGTGCCTGATAATACAGTAGGTCCTAGATAAATATTTACATGAATGAATAGGGGACTCAAAACATTTTCAATTTGTAGTTCTGTCCAGAAATTAAGTGGAGATGTTTTGTTCTATAGACAATTAAAAAGTATGTCTAAAGACTGTAGTTTGAAGGAAAGTTTTGGGAATTAATCCTTACTGAAACAATGAGCAATAGATGAGATGGCTGAGGGAGAAAGCGCATAGAAGGAGCTGGTAAAGAGATGGCAAAAGCACATAAACATTTATGTGGAGGGATAAAAAAAAAAAGCCTTTAAAGAGTCACAGAAACCAAAGAAAATGGTTTACACAGAATCCGTTTGCCTTTTTTTTTTTTTTTTTTTTTAAGATTTTATTTATTTGAGAAAGGGAACACAAGCAGCGGGAGTGAGAGAGGGAGAAGCAGGCCTCCCGCCAAGCAGGGAGCCTGATGTGGGGCTCCATCCCAGGTCTCCGGGATCATGACCTGAGCCGAAGGCAGTCGCTTAACCAGCTGAGCCACCCAGGCGTCCCTCATTTGCCTTTTATGTTCATATTGATACTTGATTTTTATTTATTATTTATTAGAGGTTCTTTATTTGTGCACATAATATGCTCATCAGGAGATGGTTGCAGGTTCTTTTTAATGTTAACTGTTTAAATCAGTGGGGCATTATTTCATTTTCCAGAGGAACTAAACTGTCACCATAAGGTTAAGGAGGAAAGGAAAGTAAACAGGGCTTAGATACTTAGAAGTCCATGGTTGCCAGAAAGATAAATTGTCATTTAATTGAATTGTGATAGTGGTTTCCCCCCACAAAATCCTAGATTTTAAAATCACTAACAATAATGTTTGTAGTACTGAATACTTTTAAGTAACTTTTGTAATGGTGAGTAACCATAGAATCTTATAATTTTTGAGACTGAAGAATTCTAGAGATCATAGCTAATCTTGTCTTGATGTGGAAACCCTTTACAGATTTTTTAAGATTTTATTTATTTATTTGACAGAGAGATCACATGTAGGCAGAGAAGCAGGCAGGGAGAGGAGGAAGCAGGTTCCCCGCTGAGCAGAGCCCGATGTGGGCCTTGATCCCAGGACCTTGAAATCATGACCTGAGGCGAAGGCAGAGGCTTTATTAACCCACTGAGCCACCCAGGTGCCCCCTTTACAGATTTTTGAAAAACTTTAAGCTATGATAGTTGTTCTCCATGAAAACCATCCTTTTGTAACCACTGTTGAGTGTCATCTTTATTTTTTTAAGTTTTTTCTTTTTTTTTTTTTAACATTTATTTATTTGAGACAGAGAGAGATCACAAGTAGGCAGAGAGAGGGGGAAGTAGGCTCCCTGCTGAGCAGAGAGCCCCATGCAGGCCTTGATCCCAGGACTCTGAGATCATGACCTGAGCTGAAGGCAGAGGCGTTAACCCACTGAGCCACCCAGGTGCCCGAGTGTCATCTTTTCATTTTGAAAGGTTGATAATTTGTATTATGATAAACCGCTGCTGTCCACATTTCCCTTAGGCCTTTTGGAAATTGTTTTTAAAATGCTGGCTTTTTTCTTTCTTAATTTCTTCTTTCATCTTAACACATTTGTCCCCCACACCACCGAAAAAATTGTTACAAGGTAATACATAATCATTGTTCACATCTGGAAAATATTTAATTTCCACAAAAAATACTAGTTCCTTACTGTCATTGCTCAGGGTCACAGAACCTTGAATTTAAAAAATGATTACTTTCTCTTCCCTTAAAGGGGATGCATTTGTTATTCTGTAGGCTCTTTTTGTAGACCAAACCTCAGACCCTAATGATTCAGATTTTTAGATACATAGTAAGCAGAACAGTAATGTAAAAAAAATTATTAATAGGCAAATAACAAAAAGCTTTTTTTTTTTTTTAAGATTTTATTTTATTTATTTGACAGAGAAAAAGAGAGAGCACAAGCAGGCAGAAGGACGCGGGCTTGATTCCAGAACCCTGGGATTGTAACCTTAGCTGAAGGCAGATGCTTAACTGACTGAGCCACCCAGGCTCCCTTACCTGAATCCTTTTATCCCAGATAAAATTGGGTTTTTCCCCTCCAGTGGTTCTCAGCTGTGGCTCTAGTTGCATACCTTGGGGATATTGAGGGTTTAGTAAAGCAAATATTTCAATAAAGAGATTCAAATGAAATTTGTTTGGTTTCCCAGTGCATATGAAAATTATGTTTGTGCTGTATTGTAGTGTATTAATTGTGCAGTAGCATTATGTTTTTTAAAAACACTGTGTATATTTTAAGATTTTCCTTAATTATTTTAGAGAGACAGCAGCATGAGATAGAGAGGGAGAGAGAGAATCTCAAGCAGATTCCACGTGAGCACAGCACCCAACATGGGGCTTGATCCAAGGACCCTGAGATCATGACCTGAACTGAAACTAAGAGTTGGATGCTCAAGGACTGTACCGCCTAGGCAACCCAGCAACATATATGTCTTAATTAAAAGTTACTTTATTGCTAAAAAATGCTAACCATCGTCTTAGATTTCTGAGTTGTAATCTTTCTGCAGTGGAAGATTTTGATGGCTACTGACAGATAAGGGTGGTGATTGCTGAAGGTTGGGGTGGCTGTTGAGTTTCTTAAAATAAGACAACAGTGAAATTTGCTGCATCAAGTGACTGTTCCTTTCATGAACTATTCTTTTGTAGATTGTGATATTGTTTGATAGGATTTTACCCTTAGGAGAACTTTTGTAGAATTTGAGTCAGTCCTCTCAAACCCTGCCACTGCTTTATCAACTACATAATATTCAGAATTCTTTCTTCACGGTATATACTCTTCGCCAGGAGTAGATTCTTCGCAGTCTTTATGATATTTTCACCAGGAATAGATTCCATTTCAAGAACCTACTTTCTTTGCTCATCCATAAGAATCAGCTCATTTGTTTAAGTTTGATTCTGAGATGGCAACAATTCTCATGCTATATTTCCATCCCATCTGTAGTTACTTCTCCACTGAGATCTTGAACCCCTCAGTCATCCATAAGGGTTGGAGTCAACTTCTTCCAAATTCGCGTTATTTATTTTTTAAAAGATTTTATTTATTTATTTGAGCATGAGCAGAGATAGGGCAGAGAGAAAGGGAGAAACAGACTCCCCACTGAGCAGCAAGCTGGATGTGGGGCTCAGTCCCAGGACCCCAGAATCATGACCCGAACAGAAGGCAGACAATCAACCAACTGAGCACTGAGCCACCCTAGTGCCCCTCAAACTCCTGTTAATGTTGCTATTTTGACCTCTTGCTAGGAATCACAAATGTTCTTACTGGCATCTAGAGTTGTGAATCCTCTTCAGAAGGTTTTCAGTTTTCTTTTTTTTTTTTTTATAAGGTTTTTTTTTTTTTTAGATTTTATTTATTTGACAGAGAGAAACAACTAGAGAGGGAACACAAGCAGGGGGACTGAGAGAGGGAGAAGCAGGCTTCGTGCTGAGCAGGGAGCCCGATGCGGGGCTTGATGCCCAGGCTCCGGGATCATGACCGGAGCTGAAGGCAGACGCTTAACGACTGAGCCACCCAGGCGCCCCGGTTTTGAGTTTTCTTTGCATAGATTCATCAGAGGAATCTATTGCTGCTATAGCCTTATGAAATGGATTTTTTTTTTTTTTAAGATTTTATTTATTTGACAGAGAGAAACACAGCTAGAGAGGGAACACAAGCAGGGGGAGTGAGAGGGAGAAGCAAACTTCCCGCTGAGCAGGCAGCCTGATGCAGGGCTCAATCCCAAGACTCCAGGACCATGACCTGAGCCAAAGGCAGATTAACGACTGAGCCACCCAGGTGCCCCGGAAATGTATTTAAGACTTGAAAGTTGAAGGGACTCCTTGATGCCTGGGGCGCAGAGTGGACGTTGTGCCAGCAGGGGTGAAAACAGCATCTTGTGCAGCTCCATCAGAGCTCTTGGAGCAGTAATATTTTGAAAGGAGTCGTCTTTTTTGAGCAGTAGGTCTCAACAGTGGGCTGAAAATATTCAGTAAACAGGGGCACCTAGCTGGCTCAGTTGGTGGAGTATGGGACTCTTAATCCTGCGGTTATGAGTTCAGGCCCCACACTGAGTGTAGAGATTTCTTAAAAATCTTTAAAGAAAAAATTCAGTAATCCATGATGTAAACAGATGTGCTGACATCTATGCTTTGTTTCATTGTCTGGAACACAGGCAGAATAGATTTAGCATAATTCTTAAGGGCCCTGGGGTTTTTAGCATGGGAAATGAGCATTGGCTTTCATTTTAAGTTATCAGCTGCATCAGCCCTTAAGAAATGAGTCAGCCTGTCCTTGGAGTGTTGAAGCCAGACATTGACTTCTTTATAGCTCTGAAAGTACTAGATGCATATTCTTCCAATAGGAGGCTATTTGATTGGTGTGGAAAATCTGTTAGTATAGCCACCTTCATTAATTGTTTTAGTTAAGCCTTTTGGATTATTTGTTGCAGCTTCTACATCACCACTTGCTTCAACTTGCAATTGTATGTTACAAAGTTGGCTTCTCTTCTTTAACCTCATTAACCAACCTCTGCCAGTTTCAAATTTTTCTTTAGTAACCTTACCTCTTTCAGCTTTCATAGAATTGAAGAGAGTTAGGGGCCTCACTTAGGATTGGGCTTTGGCCTAAGGGACTGTGGCTTTTTTTTTTTTTAAAGATTTGATTTATTTGACAGAGAGAAACACAGCCAGAGAGGGAACACAAGCAGGGGGAGTGAGACAGGGAGAAGGGAGAAGCAGGCTTCCCGCCGAGCAGGGAGTCCAATGTGGGGCTCGATCTTGGGTCTCCAGGGTCATGACCTGAGCCGAAGGCAGTCGCTTAACCAACTGCACCACCCAGGTGCCCCGGGACTGTGGCTTTTTGATCATTTGTTTGATCCAGATCACTAAAACTCTCTCCATATCAGTGGTAAAGGGGTGTGTGTGTGTTTAAGATTTTATTTATTTATTTGACGGAGATCACAAGTAGGCAGGCAGAGAGAGCAGAGGAAACAGGCTCCCCGCTGAGCAGAGAACTGGACATGGGCCTCGATCCCAGGACCCTGGGATCATGACCCGAGCCGAAGGCAGAGGCTTTAACCTGCTCATTGGTGGTAAAGGTGTTTCACTTTCATTCATTTCATTTCAATTAAGTACTGGAGTAGTACTTAATTTTCTTTAGGAACTTCTTTTTCGAATTTACAACTTGGCTAACTTTGGTGCAAGGGGCCTAGCTTTTAGGGTATCCCTTTCTCACTGAACTTTATCATTTCTAGCTTTTTTTTTTTTTTTTAAGATTGTTTATTTATGTATTTGACACAGAGAGAGAGAGAGCGCGAGAGAAGGAAAACAAGCAAGGGGAGTGGGAGAGGGAGAAGCAGGCTTCCTGCTGAGCAGAACCCTGGGATCATGACCTGAGCTGAAGGCAGACACTTAACAACTGAGCCACCCAGGCGCCCCTATCATTTTTAGCTTTTGATTTAAAGTGAGAGACATGAGAATTTTCCTTTCACTTCAATACTTATAGACCATTGTAGGGTTATTAACTGGTCCTGATTTCAGTATGGTGTTTTGGAGAACAGCTGGTTGTGGGAAGTCAGAACACACACAGCATTTACTGGTTAAGTTTACTTGACAGAGAGATCACAAGTAGGCAGAGGCAGGCAGAGAGAGAGGAGGAAACAGGCTCCCTGCTGAGCAGAGAGCCCAACGCGGGCCTCGATCCCAGAACCCTGAGATCAATCATGACCTGAGTGCAGAGGCTTTAACCCACTGAGCCACCCAGGCGCCCCCGGTTAAGTTTACTATCTTAGTTTGCGGTGCCTCAAAACAAAGATAATAGTAACATCAAAGATCACTGATCATAGATTACCATAACACATATAAATGAAAAAGTTCAAAATACGAGAATTACCAGAATGTGAAACAGACATGAAGTAAGCAAATGCTATGGGAAAAATAGTGGTGACACTTGTTCACTTGATGTAGGGTTGCCCCAGATCTTTTATTTGTAAAAAAAAAAAAACACCCTATCTACAAAGCACAATAAAATGAGGTATGCCTGTACTCAATAGGCACCTGAGGAGTTTTTCAAAGAATACATTTGCCAGACCTAGTCTGAGAAATTCTGATTTAATTGGTCTGGCACAGGGACCATAGTATCTTTAAAAACATTCCAGGGGCGCCTGAGTGGCTCAGTTGGTTAAGCGACTACCTCCAGCTCAGGTCATGATCCTGGAGACCCGGGATCGAGCCCCACATCAGGGTCCCTGCTCAGCGGGAAGCCTGCTTCTCCCTCTCTCACTCTCCCTGCTTGTGTTCCCTCTCTGGCTGTGTTTCTCTCTGTCAAATAAATAAAATCTTAAAAACAAAAAAAACAAAAAAAAACCTTCCAGGATAAGTCGGCAGCCTGTTAAGAACCCACTAATTGATATTTCTCCCCTTGTGTCATCTTTTCAGAGAAATCTTTTAGACCTTTACCATTGTATCCAGTCTCTTTCCCCTCTTTGCTGTCCCTTTATCCAGTTGAGCTTTTTGTTTTTGTTTCTTTTTAAAGATTTTATTTATTTGACCAAGAGAAACACAGCTAGAGAGGGAACGCAAGCAGGGGGAGTGAGAGGGAGAAGCAGGCTTCCCGCCGAGCAGGGCACCCAATGTGGGGCTTGATCTCCGGGATCATGACCTGAGCCGAAGGCAGTTGCTTAACCAGCTGAGCCACCCAGGCGCCACGAGTTGTTTTTTTTTATTACATTTTTATTTACTTATTGTTAGAACTTCCATGAAGACGGGGCTTCCCATCTATCTTTCTTTCTTTTTTTTTTTTTTTTTTTTTTTTTTTTTTTAAGATTTTATTTGTTTGACAGAGAGAAACACAGCCAGAGAGGGAACACAAGCAGGGGGACTGAGAGAGGGAGAAGCAGGCTTCCCGCCGAGCAGGGAGCCCAATGTGGGACTCGATCCTGGATCTCCCGGATCACGGCCTGAGCCGAAGGCAGTCGCCCAACCGACTGAGCCACCCAGGCGCCCCTCCATCTATCTTTCCATGATATAACTTAACATCTAAGACAGGGTTTGGCAGTTTATTAGTTCTCAGTACATTTGTTGTGTCCTGTTGAATGAATATTTGTAGGAGTGAGGAGGCAATTTCAGGCTTATTGTTTCTGTGTAAACTATGGAGGATTGTTTTGTGAGGTTACATTTCAGAGAATTTGCTAAATCTTCCAGCAGGTTTTAAGTAAGAGGACATTGATTTCATTATTTAAGATTTAATTGCCAAGGACAAACACTCACAAGGTATGTTATGCCTTGGAATCTTAGGGATGTGAGTTAGTTCTTATGCCACTGCTCAAAAGGAAGAGATGCTACTGTACCTCTGACGGTATAAGGAGCATTAATGACAGTTGTTTTATGCTCAGTGAATGGTCACTTAACACACAGTAGTAATGTACATGCTTTTGTTAGTTTCTCCCATTTTTATTTGTTGCATATAAGGCACATAAGTCAGATGAACTACTTTTTGTTTACCTAATAGTTGCATAGATGGTATGTGTTATTATCTACCCTTTGAGGGTAGAGTTTTCAATTCTTTTTTTTATTATTATTATTTTTTTTTTTTTTTTTTTTTAAAGATTTTATTTATTTGACAGAGAGAAACACAGCCAGAGAGGGAACACAAGCAGGGGGAGTGAGAGAGGGAGAAGCAGGCCTCTCACCGAGCAGGAAGCCCGATGCGGGACTCGATCCCGGGTCTCCAGGATCATGACCCGAGCCGAAGGCAGTCGCTCAACCAACTGAGCCACCCAGGCGTCCCTTCAATTCTTTTTATTTACTCATACGCATTTTTTCATCTTCCGGTCTTGAAACTAATTTTTTTTTTTCATTTCAAGTCATTGCTCTTAAAAACATTTGTAATTGGGGTGCCTGGGTGGCTCAGTCATTAAGCATCTGCCTTTGGCTCAGGTCATGATCCCAGAGTCCTGAGATTAAGCCCCATATCGGGCTCCCTGATCAATGGGAAGCCTACTTCTCCCTCTCTCACTCACCCTGCTTGTGTTCCCTCTCTGGCTGTTTCTCTGTCAAGTAAATACATAAATCTTTTTTTTTTTTTTTTTGAAGATTTTGTTTATTTAAAATATTTCAGCCACAGCTATACTGTCTTGTGCCTAGGCTTTTGTATACAGTATTTCCACGTTCCACCTTTGGCCCTCTACAATCCATTCTCCACATTGTAGCCATGTTATTTTAAACTGAGCCACCCAGGCGCCCCGATGTGACTGGTTTTTAAAAATAACATGGTTGGGGCGCCTGGGTGGCTCAGTTGGTTAAGCGACTACCTCCGGCTCAGGTCATGATCCTGGAGACCTGGGATCGAGCCCCACGTCGGGCTTCCTGCTTAGCGGGAAGCCTGCTTCTCCCTCTCTCAGTCCCTCTGCTTGTGTTCCCTCTCTCGCTGTGTTTCTGCCAAATGAATAAAATCTTTAAAAACAACAACAACAACAACAACAAAAAACAGTCACGTCTTGGCTCACAATGAATGCTCAGAATTGCATTGCTTAAAGATAAAATTTAAAATTCTAATGGGCCTTCTCATCCAGCCTTTTTTTTCCCCTTTCAACTCTCCCTTTCTTACTAATTTCGACTTTACCAGCTTTTATGTTTTTGAACATGATAAGCGTGTCAGGACCTTAAGGCCTTTGCATTTGCTTTTCTGCAGCCTTGAAGCTGACTCTTCCCCATTAGATTCAAATCAGAATCCTTTCCCTTAGGCCTTTATTGATCAACTTAGTCTAAAATAATTATACTTTCCTGCTTTCTCATATTGTCCTGTTTAGTTTCATTCATAGCATATGTCACCATCTGAAATAATCCCATTTATCTATATTTTGAATCAGCACATTAGAAAGACCCCCTGAGAGCACATTCTAGTGTGCTGTCAAAGAATTCTTACTTAACTCAGGGTTGCAAAGATTTTCTCCTTTGTTTTCTCTGGAAGTTTTATAATTTAGGTTTTTACATTTTGCTCTTCTTCTTTTAAAAATAAAATTGAGATATGATTAACATATAGCATTGTGTGAGTTTGAGGTGTATATGTTTTCATGCGTTTTATATATTGGCAGAATGTTACCGCTGTAACATTAACTAGTACTCCCATCACATCAATTATTTTTGTGTGTGTGTGTGTGTGTGGCGAGGACATTTAAGATCTTATCTCTTAGCAACTCTGATGTATATAATACAGTGTTTTGACTATAGTCATAATACTGTGCATTAGATTTCCAGATCAGACATGTCTTCTAATTTCACGTTTGTACCCTTTGGTATGGTCCATTTTGAGTTGTTTTGTATATGGTAGGAGGTATGGATCAGGATTCATTTTTTATGTTATATATAGATAATTGTCTCAGTACCATTTGTTAAGAAAACTGTTCCTTATTCACTGACTTTTCTTTGCATATGTAAAAATCAGATGCCTGTTTATATTTTTATTTCTATATTCTTTTTTTTTTTTTTTTTTAAAGATTTTATTTATTTGACAGAGAGAAACGCAGCCAGAGAGGGAACACAAGCAGGGTGAGTGAGAGAGGGAGAAGCAAGCTTCCTGCTGAGCAGGGAGCCCGATGCAGGGCATGATCCTGAGTCTCCGGGATCATGACCTGAGCCGAAGGCAGTGGCTTAACCAACTGAGCCACCCAGGCACCCCTTTATTTCTATATTCTGACCATACGATGTTAATGGCTATTTAACAGATCATGAAATCAGATGACATTTGTCCGCCAACTTTGTTATTATTATTATTATTTAAGGTTTTATTTATTTATTTGACAGAGAGGAGAGATCACAAGTAGGCAGAGAAGGCAGGCAGAGAGAGGAGGATCCTGGGCCTCTATCCCAGGATCCTGAGATCATGACCTGAGAGGAAGGCAGAGGCTTAAACTACTGAACCCTCCAGGCGCCCAACTTTTATTATTTTTAACTTTTATTTTTATTTAGGATTCTATTTGACAGAAAAAGACAGAGATAACAGAAATAGCAAGAGAGAGCAGGTGGCGGGGAAAAGAGGTTGAAACAGGCTCCTGCCTGAGCAAGGAGTGTGACATGGGGCTCCATTGCAAGATCATGGCCTGAGCCAAAGGCACTTAACCCACTGAACCACCCAGGCACCCTGAACTTTTTTTTTTTTTTTTAAGTTCTTTTGGTTATTTTAGGTCCTGTATATTTTTAAATGAATTTTAGAACCAGCATGACAAATTTTACCACCCTCTACCTCCAAAAATTCCTTTTATGGTTTTGTTTAGAATTGATTTGTATCTATAGATCAGTTTGGTGAGGAATCACATCTTATATCTTACATATATTGGGTCTTTTGACCTATGCACAGGGCATGTTTCCAGGTCTTCAATGTTTTGTGGTTTTTAATATACAGATCCTGCACATTTTTTGTCAGATGTATCCCTAAGGATTTCATATTTTTGGTTGCTATTATAAGTTGTACTTTTAAACTAAAAGTGCTCACACTAACTGGCAAAAACCATTATAGTGGAATTGGCTTTTCTGATGTCTACAGTCTTATTGCTTAGGGCTACAAATTCTTTGTTCTTAAAAAATGCATATTCTTGGGTGCCTGGGTGGCTCAGTTGGCTAAGTGACTGCCTTCGGCTCAGGTCATGATCTCGGGGACCTGGGATCGGGATCGAGTCCCACATCAGGCTCCCTGCTCCGCAGGAAGCCTGCTTCTCCCTCTCACTCCCCCTGCTTGTGTTCCCTCTGTAGCTGTGTTCCTCTCTGTCAAATAAATAAATAAAATCTTTAAGGGCGCCTGGGTGGCTCAGTTGGTTGGGCGACTGCCTTTGGCTCAGGTCATGATCCCAGAGAGTCGGGATCGAGTCCCACTTCGGGCTCCCTGCCCTCAGCAGGAGGCCTGCTTCTCCCTCTCTCACTCCCCCTGCTTGTGTTCCCTCTCCGGCTGTGTCTCTGTCAAATAAATAAAATCTTTAAAAAATAATAATAATTTTTTTTAAATAAATAAAACTTTTTTTAAAAAGGCATATTCTTTTATAGCAGTTAGGTACATTAAGGGATAGTTTCTCCTTGTCTTTTGATGGGATTATCATTTGATTAATTTATATCATAGTCACGTGTTCTGGTGTAGTCCGTATGTAAGACATAAAAACGAGTGGCTTATAAGCATATGAGAGCATAAATTTAGTGGCCTGATAAATTGATTCTTTGCCTATCTTTCTCATTACCCGGTATATACAACATTGTTTACTTCATTTGAGAAAAGAGTATGTACTGAGGGCATATGCTATTTATTTATTTATTTATTTATTTATTTATTTATTTATTTATTTATTTATTTATTGTTTTTTAATTTATTTATTTGACAGAGAGAAACACAGCCAGAGAGGGAACACAAGCAGGGGGAGTGAGAGAGGGAGAAGCAGGCTTCCCGCTGAACAGGGAGCCGGATGTGGGGCTTGATCCCAGGTCTCTGGGATCATGACCTGAGCCGAAGGCAGTCGCTTAACCAACTGAGCCACCCAGGTGCCCCTGTTATTTATTTTTAATCTCTACACCTATTGTGGTTCTCAAACTCATGATCCCAAGATCAAGAGTCCCGTGCTCTACCAACTGAGCAAGCCAGTTGAAAGGCGTATTTTAGAAAGTAGTTTGTTAATAGTGGGAAGAGACACTTTTCACAGAATGTTTAACCTTAAAGGGGTGCCTGGGTGGCCTAGTTGGTTAAGCGACTGCCTTCAGCTCAGGTCATGATCCCGGGTTCATGATCCCGGAAACCCGGGATCGAGCCCCACATCTGGCTGCCTGCTCAGTGGGAAGCCTGCTTCTCCCTCTCTCACTCCCCTGCTCGTGTTCCCTCTCTGGCTATGTTTCTGTCAAATAAATAAAAATCTTTAAAAAAAAAAAAAAAGAAAGAAAAGAAAAAGAATGTTTACCCTTAAAAAGAACTACTCAAATGTGAATTTTTTGTGTATTTACAGAAACTTACTTTGACCTTACATAGTCTATTTTGTGGCTTTTAGGGTCAGTTGCTTGTTCTTTTTTGTATTTGGGAATTCCTTAAATTTATAGGGAAAGTTTTGTTTCTCTTTTTCTTTTTAGTAGAAAAGTTAGGTTTGTGTATTTATTAGAGCTTTATTTTATAATTCTAAGCTTTAATGTTTTGTTTTGTGATGGCTAGAATTGAATTAGATATTCTGTCACTCTGGTTAAATGTGGAATGTTACATTGTTTTCTTTGGGTAAGCATACGAACAAACTAACCTGTCTTGTAATTTTAAGTTTGTTTGCTTATGAAACTGAACATGTGAGGCACATAGGTGACTCAGGCCATTAAGTGTCTGCCTTCAGTTCCCAGGGTCCTGGGATGGAGCCCTGCATCTGGCTCCCTGTTCAGTGGAGAGTCAGCTTCTTTCTCTTCCTGTATGTGCTTGCTTGCTCTCTCTCTCTTTCTCAAATAAATAAATCTTTCAGGGGGAAAGAAAGAAACTAAACATATTTGATACATTTGCTAATTGGTACTATTTCTCTAATGAATTGTCTGTAGCATTAATTTTATTTCAAGTTCTTTCTCTTCAGTTTGTTGAGTTCTTATGTAATCACATTTTGCCAAATGTTGAGATACATTCTCTGATGACAGTTTTTAAACTGCCATTTTCTTTTCATGCTGTGCAGATACATGGTAGGCTTATTTCTGAAAATTTTTAATATGAAATACATTGCTTTATTCTAGGTAAAGTTGAAACTATGCAAAACAAAGAAGAAATATAAATGGGCTGTGGGATATATTCTTCAGGAACATAGTTTTTGGCTGGATGTAGAAATTTGGGGTGATCAGTTGTTAAAGCCAGCTTTAGGCATGATGAGATTCCCTACAGAAAAGAGGTTAGAATGAGAAAGGAAGCAAGGGAGGCAGCATTGGCCGTTAATGGAATGGGAGGACAGATACATGGGCTTTACTGCTGTAATTTTTTTTTAATATATATATTATCTAGATACATCCTTTTTTTTTTTTAAAGATTTTATTTATTTATTTGACAGAGAGAAACACAGTGAGAGAGGGAACACAAGCAGGGGGAGTGAGAGAGGGAGAAGCAGACCTCCGGCCGAGCAGAGAGCCCAATGTGAGGCCCAGTCCTGGGTCTCCAGGACCATGACCTGAGCCGAAGGCAGCCGCTCAACCAACTGAACCACCCAGGCGCCCCTACTGCTGTAATTTTGAGGACTGCTCCCGTGTTGGAATCACCAAAGGATTCTTTTCAAAATAAGCATTGATCTGCAGGCTCTACCTGAAATCTCAGATACTGGTGTATTTTAAATTCCAGGTGATTTCAGTGTGCAGCGAAGATTAAGAACCTTTACTCAGGGGCGCCTGGGTGGCTCAGTTGGTTAAGCAACTGCCTTTGGCTCAGGTCATGATCCTGGAGACCCAGGATCGAGCCCCACATCGGGCTCTCTGCTCTGCTGGAAGCATGCTTCTCCCTCTGTCACTCCCCCTGCTTGTGTTCCCTCTCTCGCTGTGTTTCTCTCTGTCAAATAAATAAATAACATCTTAAAAAAAAAAAAAAAACATTACTTAGACTGTATCTGCTTTTAATAAATCAATGGGTCCTAAGGTTCTGTATGTCTCGGCATCATCTGAGAACTTGATAATAATGCTGGACCCCATGTTCAGAGTTCCATTCAGGAGGTCTGGGTTGGGGCCTGAGAATTTGCGTTTCTAGAAGTTTGTAGATGATGATTGAGAACCACTTAACAATAGCTAAAGGAAGGGCAACTGTAGAGAAAGATGGATGTAGGTGCAGGTGAGCTTGTAGGTTTGCCCCTAGGTTTCGGGAGTTTCTTACAGTGTTGCTTTCTCTATGATGTAGGCCTGTGAGGGTCTCCACTAAGAGAGTGTTGCACAGATAGTTGTGATGTTAAGAGAGGTATCAGGTGCTAAATTGGCATCAGATGAGGGTGAAAGGACACTCCATTTTTCTTGATATATCAGTTACTTTTATCAGCTGAAGAGAGAGCTTGAATCTTAATTTTGTCACCTTGCATATATGCTGCCCTCTTCCGTCACTGTAGATGAATGTGTGTGTTTTTTTGCCATTTTTGTTCGTTTTTGGTGAAAATATGTCAACAGGATAGATTCTGGGAGTACAGCTTTTTCCTACCATCATCATTATTAGCACCCTTGGGATAAAAATTAATTGTATACATTTGTGTATGGTAGTAGATAGCAAGCTGTTTATATATTACGTTGTTCTTTTGGTTGCAGGTGAGTCCTTTTCACAGTTTATCTCAAAGGTTGTTTATTGTAAATGTATACTGAAATGAGATAATGCGAAAAATAAATTTTATGGAACTGTACACATAGTGTGGCAGTTGACATGCATGTGAAATCACACCTGTACATGTAATGCTGAGTCTGCAATTGACATGCAAAACCAGTAGATAAAATGACTTTTATGATGAGCCCTTCCTTGACTTTGAATACTTTTGCATGATGTATCTGTCTATTCTCTACTGCCTGTAACTCCTATGCTTCAGTTCTTAATGCTATAGCTATTGATACAGGGTGGGGTTATTTTTGGGTTTTGGTTTTTGTTTTTTGGGGGGGTAGAATTGGCCATCTTCTGCCCTACTTCCACCCTCACCACTCAAAAATAAACAAAACCCGTAACAACCAAAACTGTAAAAGGTTGATGTGTGTAACTTCATTAAATGTAAGGGAAATGGTATGAGAGCTAATTTGTGTATATTTTTCCTTTTTATTAATAGACTAGTTTTAAGGTACACCTGAGATTAGGGTACATTAGCCCCAAAGATGCAATTCTCTTTGTATATGAATGTTCTTTAAAATACTGTTTTCTTCTGATAACTTATATATACAGAGACTTGTTTTGATAAGTTGACACTATTTCTTGAACACTTAATCCATAGCCATATGAATAGAATATTGTTTTTTTAGGTGCCTTGAGTTGATGAGGAAGTGTTCTACTCTTTGCAGAATGCAGAGAAAATAGAATGTTTTTTTTATTCTAAATTGTTACATTACTACAGATCTGTTAGATATATACTGCCTGAAAACAGGAATGATGTTAACCCTCCTATCATACTTCCATTTCATACATAGAAATTGATTTATGCCTGTCATGTCAAGGCTATTAAATTAATAGTATTTGTTAAATAGACAGTCTCCATAGATTTACTGTATTTAGCCTATTTAGTTCAGTATGGGTTAAAATTCTTTTTTTTTTCTTTTTTTTTTTTTTTAAGTAGGCTCCACAAGCAATGTGGGGCTTGAACACAATTCTGAGCAGATCAAGAGTAGCATGCTTTACCAACTGAGCCAGCTAGGTGCCTCTGGATTAAAATTCTTAATTCTGTATGATACAATTAAACAGTTACAAACCATAAATAACTAATATGTTCACTGAATGCAGGGCAATTTAGTTTGATTTTGTTGTGTGTTGGTTCTTGGAATTTGACGGTATTAAACAAGTATGACATTATCGATATGAGTTATTGAAGATGAATTGAATTTCATTCCTCACTGTTTTTATTTTTCAGAATTTTTGGGGACATTTGAATTTACTGAAAGTTTTTTCTTTTTTCTTTTTTTTTTTAAAGATTTTTATTTATTTATTTGACAGAGAGAAACATATCTAGAAGGGAACACAAGCAGGGGGAGTGAGAGAGGGAGAAGCAGGCCTCCCACCGAACAGGGAGCCCGATGCGGGGCTCAATCCCGGGTCTCCGGGATCATGACCTGAGCCGAAGGCAGTCGCTTAACCAACTGAGCCACCCAGGTGCCCCAGTTTTTTCTTTTTTTAAAGATTTTATTTATTTGAGAGAGACAGCTCTAGCAGGAACAGAGAGTGAGGGGGAAGCAGACTCCCTGCTGAACAGGGAGCCTGACAAGGAGCTCAGTCCCAGAACCCTGGGATCATGACCTGAGCCAAAGCAGACACTTCACCAACTGAGCCACCCAGGCACCCCTACTGAGGGTTTCTTAAAGTAAGCTAAAATTTTCCTCATTTTTCTTTCTTTCCTGTGTCTTAAAGGTTTGAAGGGGTGTGGCAGGAGGTTTTGGACTCGATGAGTTTCCACCGAAATGTCGGAGAAGTCAGGCCAGAGCACAAAAGCAAAGGATGGGAAAAAGTATGCCACGCTCAGTTTATTTAATACTTACAAGGGTAAATCTTTAGAAACTCAGAAAACCACAGGTGAGTAAAGTCAAGTGGCATATTTTTATGATTTTCATTGTTTTGTTTTGTTACTGTGATTGGTACCCTGGAGATACTGCTTATTGAGAACTAGGATAAACACATGTTATGCAACCCCATGTACATTGGGCTTTTTATGTGTGTACTTACTTTTCAGGGGATTAATTAAATATCTTACAGTAGAAAATTGATAAATTTTTTTAAAAGATTTTATTTATTTATTTATTTGGCAGAGACAGACACAGCAAGAGAGGGAACACAGTCAGGGGGAGTGAGAGAAGGAGAAGCAGGCTTCCTGCTGAGCAGGGAGCTAGCTCAATATGGGGCTTGATCCCAGTACTCTGGGATCATGACCTGAGTGGAAGGCAGATGCTCAACAACTGAGCCACCCAGGCGCCCAAGAAAATTTATAATTTTTTATTTTAATTAATTAATTAATTTTTAAAGATTTTTATTTATTTATTTGACAGAGAGATTACAAATAGGCAGAGAGAGAGAGGAGGAAGCAGGCTCCCCGCTGAGCAGAGAGCCTGATGTGGGCCTTGATCCCAGGACCCTGAGATTATGACCTGAGCTGAAAGCAAGGGTTTTAACCCATTGAGCCACCCAGGTGGCCTATAATTTTTTTAAAGATTTTATTTATTTGAGAGAGCTAGCATAGGAACATGAGTGGGAAGAGGCAGAGCAGGAGAGGGAGAAACAGGCTCTCCCTGTTGAGTGCAGAGCCTGATGCAGGGATCCATCTGGGAACACCAGGATCCTGAACTGAGCCAAAGGCATGTACTTAACTGACTGAGCCACCCAGGGGCCCTGAAAATTTATAAATGTTTTAAAATATGTCTCTTTTTTTCTGTTTGTTGTCAGCAGAAAGTAAGTAGAACTGTGTGACTCCAAAGGGGAGACTTGGTCAATGAGTTTGGTAGGCATAGGAATATACAGTAGTGTGTATTTACTACCATTTCTAGTTATGGGAGAGAGTGAGTCCTGGGATGTTTTGTTTTGTTTTTTGATCTTTGAGGTCCCTATTTATAGTGAAAGGTAAAACCTGGACTATGGATGGTATTGTTGGGTAAATGTTGCAGTTGTGTTTAGTTTTAAAATTCTTACTTTAAGGTAAAAGGAAATAATAGTTCAAGATCCCATTAACTCCTGTTGTCTTTTTTTTTTTTTTTTTTTTTTTTTTTTTTTTTTTTTTTTTTTTAAGATTTTATTTATTTGACAGAAAGAGACACAGTGAAAGAGGGAGCACACGCAGGGGAAGTGGGAGAAGGAGAAGTAGGCTTCCCACCGAGCAGGGTGGCCAATTTGGGTCTCTGTCCCAGGACCTTGGGATCACAACCTGAGCTGAGGGCAGACTCTTAACGACTGAGCCACCCAGAAACCCTTTTCTTGTCTTTCTATATTGTTTTAAGACTAAATTGAGCAATAAAATAGATGTTCTAAGAAAGTTGATGTTATTGATCTTTAGTTGCAGCTCGACATGGATTACAGAGTCTTGGAAAAGTTGGTATTTCACGGCGTATGCCTCCACCTGCTAACCTCCCAAGTCTTAAAGCAGAAAACAAAGGCAATGACCCTAATGTGAACATTGTACCAAAAGATGGCACGGGATGGGCATCCAAACAAGAGCAGCATGAAGAAGAAAAGTGAGTCAAAGTCAACTAAAAAATGAAACTTTCTTTGTAGGGGACTTTTTTTTTTTAAGATTTTATTTTTTAGTGATCTCCACACCAAATATGGGGCTCAAACCCACAACCCCAAGATCAAGAGCTGCGTGTTCCAATGACTAAGCCAGCCAGGCACCCCTGTAGGGAGCTTCTGTTTGAGTTTGTTCTATGTGCTAGACATTGAACTATGTGTGTTAGATAGCTCAGGCCATTTGAAGTCGTTTACATAGTCATTTTGATGAATTTTATGTGACTAGGTTTAGTGACAATATTTCCATGTCTCAAGGTACAACAGATGACAGAATTGCTAATCAACTCATGTACTGTGTCAGGCTCCCTCAAACCCTCACCATGTGAGACATTCACTTTCTTTTTTTTTTTTTTTTTTTTAAGATTTTTATTTATTCATTTGACAGAGAGAGAGAGAGATCACAAGTAGGCAGAGAGGCAGGCAGAGAGAGAGGAGGAATCAGGCTCCCCGCCGAGCAGAGAGCCCGATATGGGCCTTGGTCCCAGGACCCTGAGACCATGACCTGAGCTGAAGGCACAGGCTTTAACCCACTGAGTCACCCAGGCACCCGAGGCATTCACTTTTTTTTTTTTTTAAGGACTTTATTTATTTATTTGACAGAGAGAAACATAGCCGGATAGGGAACACAAGGAGGGGGAGTGAGAGAGGGAGAAGCAGGCTTCCCGCCGAGCAGGGAGCCCGATGTGGGGCTCGATCCCGGATGTCCGGGATCATGACCTGAGCCGAAGGCAGTCACTTAACCAACTGAGCCACCCAGGCACCCCTTCACTTTCTAATATAATTAAGAGTTGATTCTGGGGGCGCCTGGGTGACTCAGTTGGTTAAACGACTGCCTTCGGCTCAGGTCATGATCCTAGAGTTTTGGGATCGAGCCCCACGTCGGGCTCCCTGCTCGGCGGGAAGCCTGCTTCTCCCTCTCTCACTCCCCCTCCTTGTGTTCCCTCTCCGGCTATGTTTCTCTCTGTCAAATAAATAAATAAAGTCCTTAAAAAAAGAAAAAAAGAGTTGATTCTGTTAAATAATGCCCATGAAGCTAAGAATTTCTGCCTGGTTCAGTGAAACTATACCTGATACACATTGCAAGTGTTCGAGTAATTTTGTTTAAAGGAATAACGAATTAGCAAGCAGGCTATGATAGAAGTAATAATGTCCCTCTTCATCATTCAGCATATATTTAGCATTCTGTATTTCAGGAATTTTGCAAAGCTCTTAGTTTATTGAATGACCAAGTGAAACAGTGGTAATTTAGAAAAATAATATGAGTAATTGGGTACTTGATGCTTTTTGCCTGTATATGTTAGCAAATTTCTATACTCCTATTTGGGGAGCTTTATATAGTAAATTTGATTTTACTTGAATAAAACTTGTCAAAGACATTGTTCTCTGTTTCTTAGTTGTTGTAGAATTATTTTATAGTAGTGAGCCAGTTACAGATCTGAGTGTACCAGAAATATATTGCCTCTCTTAAGTTGGTTAACTACTACCTTTTTCATTTTTAAGCATTAACTCATTACAAAGGTTGGATAAAACTGGAGATTCTTTTAAAATACCTTATACTCGGCCACCTGGGTGGCTCAGTCATTTAAGTGTCCAACTGTTGACTTTGGCTCAAGTCATGATCTCAGGATTGTGAGATCCAGCCCCACAGCAGGCTCTGTGATCAGCCTCTAGGGATGGAGCCTGCTTAAGATTCTCTCTCTGCCTCCCTCCCCCCATCTCAAAAAACCCCCAAAATCTTTTACTCATGGGGATGTATTAGGCAAGTTGCTGTCACCTCTTTGAATAACAGTAATAAGTACAGTGGTGAACCTGTTGACTGCCAACGGGAGAGTTTACTTAGCCTTAGCCCTGGCCAAGTCCACCAATCCAGACAGTATTGTGCCTATAATGTTATTTCTAATTATGTATAAATGTTTATGTCTTTAAAATAGATTTTGGTAGCTATACTCAATAAATAGTGTTTGTTTTCTTTTTTTCCTTTTTACAAAATGAAAAACAAGCTGTCTTCTCCTTGGTAATTAAAAGGAAGAAATAAAAGAGGGTGAAAATAGTTATACTTTATTTAAAGGAATGTTGCAGAGGAAAAGCATTTGTAGGAGATGCATCTATGAGTAAATATGTAGCCAAAACTGTCTATTTACAAATTTACTTCAACTACAATATTTATCATTATTTTATTTGAACATACAATATCTGAAATAATGGATTCATATTTTTTTTAAGAGCACCAGAAGTTCCACCAGCACAGCCAAAACCTGGGGTTGCAGCTCCCCCAGAAGTAGCACCTGCTCCCAAATCTTGGGCCAGTAACAAGCAAGGTGGGCAAGGAGATGGTAAGTGGACATTAGCTGGGGAAACTGGCTAGGTTTGATAGTTACTGAACAGCCATGCAGGAGATAAGAGGTAGATTTTGACAGGGGCAGAGAACATTTTCAAGGATACACTCAGGTCCTAAGGAAGGATTTTTCTTTGACCTCTTGGGGTAGTTAAGTTTCAGGGCTAACACCAGTGTATGAGCCAGTGATAAGGATTTAAAAAGGAGTCTTTAAGATAGCCTCTGTCCCGGCATTGTTTTTATCTTCATCCTTCATGACCAGAAAAAACTTTTACCTTCTGCCCTTGGGGTCATAAAAGTACCCAGACATTGTGTGAATTGCTGGAAACCATATTCATCACCATCTGTGCTCCCTAACCTCTTTTATTTCAAATATGTGTTACGCAGGATTTCCATGGTAAAGAGGAGCTAGACAGTAGCTGTAAAGCACAGTAGCTGTAATACTACCCTCTCAAGGAATAACGGACTCCCCAGAAAAATTTAAATTTCCCACTTGCAAAACAGGAAATATCTATAAAACATTGTATAGAAAATCTAGGCCCTATCTGTGCCCTCAAGTTAATAAAATCAGATCTTTTACTTTATAAAAGTACATAAATAGGCAAGTAGGTAGGTAGGTAGATGGGTGAATGGGTGACTAGTGAGGTGCAACCAGTATCCAGTCATAAATTTAGTGATGGTAATTTTAGCCTCATTGTGGGCTTGCAGTATTGGTTTATATATTCTATTTCAGTAGTAATATTTGATTCTTGAGTTATTAGCAAAGGAATTTGACTTTATGAAAATGTAAGGAGTCATAGTAAAAGAAAAACGGGAGTGAAATTCTCATTTTCCTTATCTTTAATGAGTCCTGAACAGTGTCCAGCAGATTCCTTTCTTAGATTTTTATCTCCTCATGGCTGTTCATTAACTTTCCAAGGGATTCTAATTCCAAATAAATTTCATAGTTTTATGGGTATAAACAGTGGAATAATTATATATATATATAAACTATATAATATATATAATTATATAAAAAGTGGATTAATATATCAGAGAAGCAGAGACCTCTATCCTGGGAGGGTTCTTTCATTATCTTCAGTATACAAGTGACATTTAATGTTTTAAAAAAATCTGTAGGAATCCAGGTGAATAGTCATTTTCAGCAAGAATTTCCCAGCCTGCAGGCAGCTGGGGATCAGGAAAAAAAAGAAAAAGAAACAAGTGATGACAATTATGGACCTGGACCCAGTTTACGCCCACCAAGTAAGAATACTTTATGTTTCATAAAAACAGTGAATGAGATTATGTTTGTATTTTATTTTGTAATATAACCTGCCTAGTATTATTCTATGCATGACATACCTACTTTGAAAAGACAGAGTAACTGCTGTCATTCCAATGTGGCTTTCACATGTACAGCATTAGTACAACATAAGAACATGTTGGAAATGGTACATATTGAGCCTCACACCCAACCCATTGAATTAGAATTCTGCATTTTAACAAGATACGTGGGTGAGTTCTTTGCATATTAATATTGTCATTTCTACAGTAGTAAAAGTTTTGGACCAGCCTCCCTAATTATATATTTGTAAATTATGTCCATTTATTTGTTACTCTGTTAACATTCAGTGATCTTGTGCTTCCTGAACTCACACCAAAGACCCAGATAAATTTGGATGAGAAATACTTGTACTATGGACATAAAGGAAAAACTAAAAATAGAAATATAAAGGCCTTGAGATTAAATGTCTTATTTATTAATTATATTAGTTTCCTATTGTCATTACCAAATATCTCAAAGGATCCTTATACATGGGAGATCTCTCTTTTCAGGGATGGTTACAGATCTATTTCTGATAAGCTAATACATTTCATACTTTTTATGGCTCATTTCTTGTCTGGTCTGGGTAAATCATCTTTTCTTATTTTTTTTTATTTGTTACTATGTAGCTGATGTATTTATATTAGAAATAGATTGTCAGCTCTATTTTCTTCAATTAAAACAAATTTTTTTTTAAATTTTAAGTAATTTCTGCACCCAGCATGGGGCTTGAACTTAAAACCCTGAGAGCAGGTGTTCCATGCTGCACCCACTGAGCCAGCCAGGCATCCCGCTACTATTTTCTTGTTTAGTTGGTTTTCACCGGTTATCAGTTCCTGCATAACAGATTTGGCAGCTTACAACAACTGGACTAGATTTCACACAGCATGCAAGAATCAGGAATCTGGGAGCTGCTGACTAGAGTTGTGGCTCAGCAGCTTTCTCCACAACCTTGCAGTAGGTCATCTGATGCTGACTTGACAGGGCTACTGTTCCAAGCTCAGTCATGGTAGCTCTTTTGTGTGTGGGCTACTCACAGCATTGCTTCCCCAGATAACGTAAAGAAAGATAGGACTACTTCCACTCAGGATGGAAGCCCAGGCTTTTGTAATTTAATCCCATAAGAGACATGCCATCACTGCTGCTTTATTCTGTAGGTAACAGAAACCAGTTCTGGTACCAGTTGTGAATACCAGGAGCAAGAAACCCATTCTGGATCATCATAGAGGCTGCTACCCACCAAAGAGATATCTTTGTAAAATCAATTACCTGTTCTACTGAATGTAGTTTTTACCTGATAATATAGTCACTAAATTTACCCCCTTGGGCACTTGTAACTAGCCATAGTAGCCTGAAAACAGATAAGGGCATCACTGCCCCATGGGACTCCCAACCCTCTTCCCTCAGGACACCTCAGGTATAATAGTGACTTTAATCTTTATATCAAATATTGGTAAAACTCAGTAGAGACGTTCTAATATTTTCTTCCCCAACCACAGTATTTGCTTTTAGTGGCACCCTCTATGATATGTGTGCTCTGCTTTGGAAGTCGCTGTTCTTGATTACCGAACACTTCGAAAGCATTAGAGCCTAGATTAGATTTTTACTGCTTTTTCACTGTGTTTTGTTACTCTATTGAATTTTGAAATGTGCCTAGTTTTATTTCACTATATTCCATTTTTAGCTTTTTTCTTATGCCCCTCCCCCCCTTTTAATTTCAATTCTGAATCCTGTGGTGCTGTTTCTTTCTTTCTTTCTTTCTTTTTAAGATTTTATTTATTTGACAAAGAGAAACACAGCCAGAGAGGGAACACAAGCAGGGGGAGTGAGAGAGGGAGAAGCAGGCTTCCCGCCGAGCAGGGAGCCTGATGTGGGACTTGAGCCCAGGTCTCCAGGATCATGACCTGAGCCAAAGGCAGTCGCTTAACCAACTGAGCCATCCAGGTGCCCCTGTTTCTTTGTTTTAATTCAGTTTCTTACCTTTCTCCATACCAGATGTTGCTTGTTGGAGAGATGGTGGTAAGTCTGCTGGCTCACCTTTGACATCTGACCAAGATGAAAGGCTTTCTGGCCAGGATGAAAGCACAGCTGGGGCATCAGAGCAAAATGATATCCTCAAAGTGGTGGAAAAGAGGATAGCTTGTGGTCCTCCACAGGCTAAACTGAATGGACAGCAACCTGCTCTTGCTTCTCAGTACAGAGCTATGATGCCTCCTTATGTAAGTATTGTTAAAGAAGTAAGTTGTTAAGTAAGAGGTTTTTGCTCTGTGTTCCAAGGAGAGAATTAGAATGGGGAAAAGTTTAAGTCTTTATTTGCATTAGCATCTAACTAAAAATTAGCATTTTCCTTGATTATGGATGCAGGAAATATATAAATATTAGGAGTACCCTAGGGTTTATCATTAATAGGGATCATATATATTTTCATATCCTGTCATATTGTGGATGGTCAAAATATACTCAGTAATACTTCAAAGTAGTTATTAGACCCATGAATAGCCCCACTTGTTATTTAATGAAGGTACATACATTACCATAGCACAGATTTGTTTTTTAAATACTGTGTTAACAAACTTTTAGCATAATTGTTTTCTTTTGTAGTAGTATTCTGTATTTTGGATTATGGATTTAAAATATTATTATGAAAAGAGATTCATAGGATTGACCACACTGCCAAAGAGGGTTGTTCATGGCACAAAAAGGTTAATATGTACTTCAGTTCTAAAGTTTTTATTTGTAAACATACCTTTACATTCTTTCTAACTTCTTGTTACGGAATATCTTGAACATATGCAAAAACAGAAACAATAATACGGTGAACCTCTCCCTTATTGCATATCTGCCGTCCATATTCAGTTAACAACTTGAGGTCAGTCTTGGTTCAGCTGTTTGCCACCACCTCCCAGTACTAGCAACATCCTAGATACATGATTTTATCCACATATATTTTAGGCTGTATTTTAAAACATGAAGACTAGGAGAAAAATCCACCATGGTGTTATCACACCTAAAAGTATAGCTTTTGTGTTTTTTCTTTTTAAAAAACTTTTTTTTTTTTTAAAGATTTTTTATTTATTTGACAGAGAGAAACACAGCGAGAGACGGAACACAAGCAGGGGGAGTGAGAAAGGGAGAAACAGGCTTCCGCCGAGCAGGGAGCCCGATGCGGGGCTCGTTTCTGGGTCTCCGGGATCACGACCTGAGCCAAAGGCAGTCGCTTAACCAACTGAGCCACCCAGGCGCCCCATTAAAAAACTTTTTAAAGATATATCCATTTGGGGCACCTGGGTGGCTCAGTGGGTTAAAGCTTCTGCCTTCAGCTCAGGTCATGATCTCAGGGTCCTGGGATCGAGGCTTGTGTTGGGCTCTCTGCTTGGCAGGGAGCCTGCTTCCTCCTCCTCTCTCTCTGCCTGCCTCTCTGCCTATTTGTGGTCTCTTTCTCTGTCAAATAAATAAATAAAATCTTTAAAAAAAAAAAAAGATATATCCATTTATTTATGGGTGGGGTGGCGGGGAGGGGAAGGGAGGATCTTAAGCCTGACATGGGCTCAATCTCACAACCCTGAGATCACAACCCAAGCCAAAACCAAGAGTTGGACATCCGACTGTGCCACCTAAGTGCCCTTAAGGTTTTGGTTTTTTTAAAGATTTTATTTATTTGTTTGACAGAGAGAGAGAGGAGAGAGATCACACACAAGTAGGCAGAGAGGCAGGCAGAGAGAGAAGAGGAAACAGACTCCCCACTGAGCAGAGAGCCCAACGTGGGCCTTGATCCCAGGACCCTGAGATCATGACCTGAGCCGAAGGCAGAGACTTTAACTTACTGAGCCACCCAAGCGCCCTTGTTTTTGTTTTTTTTTTTTTAAGACTTTATTTATTTATTTGATACAGAGAGAGATCACAAGTAGGCAGAGAGGTAGGCAGAGAGAGAGGAGGAAGCATGTGGGCCTCAATCCCAGGACCCTGAGATCATGACCTGAGCCAAAGGCAGAGGCTTAACCCACTGAGCCACCCAGGCGCCCAGTGCCCTTAAGTTTTTAAAAACCATCAAGTCAGTATTCAAATTTGTCTGATTATCTCATGATGAGAATCCAAATAACATCTATTCTTTGAGATACTTTTTTTTTTTTTTTAAGATTTTATTTATTTGACAGAGAGAAACACAGCCAGAGAGGGAACACAAGCAGGGGGAGTGAGAGAGGGAGAAGCAGGCTTCCCGCCAAGCAGGGAGCCCAATGTGGGACTCGATTCTGGGTCTCCGGGATCATGACCTGAGCCAAAGGCAGTCGCTTAACCAACTAAGCCACCCAGGCGCTCCTTGAGATACTTTCTTAGGAATTCTGTTATCTTTGATTATTTCTTTTCCTTCATCTCTCTCAAGCTTGTTATAATTTGTTATCTTGGGGAATTTTTCAGTCAGTCAGAGTTGGCTGATTCTTTCTTTGTAGTTTATTTGATATATACCCATATATTTCTATGAATTAATGGGTAGATTTGGTGCCCTCATACGTTTGCTCTCAGCCTCCTGTGAGATGATATGGTAAATTACATATGCCTAAGTAAATAAACCTTTTTCAGGAGACCATTAATTTCAAAGAGAGTAAAGGTCTGGTTCTTATATTTTTATATATTTATTTATTTATTTATTTATTAAAGATTTTATTTTATTTATTTGACAGAGAGAAACACAGCTAGAGAGGGAACACAAGCAGAGGGACTGAGAAAGGGAGGAGAAGGCTTCCCGCTGAGCAGGGAGCCCCATGTGGGGCTCGATCCCGGGTCTCCAGGATCATGACCTGAGCCGAAGGCAGTCGCTTAACCAACTGAGCCACCCAGGCGCCCCTGTTATTTATTTTTATTATGATTTAACTCCTAAGTATTGAGGCTTTAAATATCCGTATCTTTTCGTATTTTCTATTTCTTTGTAGTATTTAATTCTAGGGTAGAAGAAGGAAATAAATGATTAACAAACAATTTTTTTTTAATTTGGGAGTATGATAAAAATCAGTCTTATATGCTAACCGGGCCTTGAAAATTTATTTACACCTGCTACTTGTTGCCTAATAGTTTCCAATTTTTTTTTTTTTTTTTTTTTTGTCTTTAAAAATTTTATTTCTTTGACAGAGAGAAACACAGCTAGAGAGGGAACACAAGCAGGGGGATGAGAGAGGACAAAGCCGACATCCCGCCAAGCAGGGAGCCCAATGTGGGGCTTGATCCTGGACTGTGGGATCATGACCTTATCAGACGTTTAATGACTAAGCCATCCAGGCACCCTCCAAATTGTTTTTCCACAGACCCCTGAAATTTCAGGCTTGGGGGTGGGATGGTAGAAGGGAAAGTTTTGTTTTTTATTGGTTTTATTTTATTGTATTTTTATAAAATTTTATTTATCTATTTGCCAAAGAGAAAAGCAGCTAAAGTGGGAACAGAAGCAGGGGGAGTGAGAGAGGGAGAAGCAGGCTTCCTGCCGAGTAGGATGCCTGATGTGGGGCTTGATCCCAGGACTCTGGGACCGTGACCTGAGCTGAAGGCAGACACTTAGCAAGAGCCACCCAGGTGCCCCACTAGAAGGGAAAGTTTTAAAATAGGAGATCAAGAGGGCTTTTTTTATCCAGTCATCAGTCATTTTATTTGTATAATGCATTTCACTAACTAACAAAAACAAAATTTTTTTAAAAACATCACTATATATTGCGAATTTAAAGATTATTTTTGTGGCAAGTTCCAAAATTTTAAGCATTTAATGCAGGAAATTGATCTCTATGCCTGAAGGATCTATTGAAATTTTACCTATGAACATTTGCCTCTAACTTTTGAAAGTTTTTGCTAACTTTCAGCACAGGAGGATGTAACCAGAAATTGTCAGCATTTGCCAGATAAAAAGTTTCCCCATTTGAGCTTCAGCTGCTCCTTAACTTAATTAACTTTGCTCTAACCGTACTTAGAAATTGCATCTTTAGATGGAATGATAGCCTTTCTTCAAGTACGGAGTAATTTCTTTACCTAACAAGTTTTTGGTATTTTTGTTGTTTTTTTTAAAGAAAAGTTAAATCTGTTTCAGGATATAAATTAGGTATTTAAAGTAAGACAGACATCCTTTTCTTTCTTGCCTGCCTTCCTTCCCTTCTCCCTCCACCCTTTCTCCTTTCTTTTTTCTCCCTCTTTCCTTCATTCTTCCTTTTCTTTCTTTTCCTTCTTGTATTTTGACTTGGTTATAAGCAAATAGTTATAAGCCATCTTTTTTTTTTTTTTACTTTAAATTTATTATTTTTTCAGTGTTCCAAGATTCATTGCCCATGCCCCACACCCAGTGCTCTATGCAGTGGGTGCCCTCAGTACCCACCACCAGGCTCTCCCATTTCCCCACCCCCTCTCTCCAAGTCCCTCAGTTTGTTTCTGTGTCCAAAGTCTCTCATGTTTCGTTTCTCTCCCTCAATTATCCTACTTCCCAATTACTTTCCTTCTCCTACTGTCTTCTGTATTACCCCTTATGTACGACAGGTAAGTGAAACCATGTGATACTTGACTTTTTCTACTTGGCTTATTTCACTCAGCATAATCTCTTCCAATCTAGTCCATGTTGCTACAAAAGTTGGATATTCATCCTTTCTGATGAAGGTGTAGTATTCCATTGTATATATGTACCACATCTTCTTTATCCATTCATCTGTTGAAGGGCACTTTGGCTCTTTGCACAGTTTGGCGATTGTGGCCATTGGTGCTTTGAACATTGGGGTACATATGGCCCTTCTTTTCAGTACATCTGTATCTTTGGGGTAAATGCCCAGTAGTATAAGCACGTCTTTTGACATCTCTTCCCTTCTCTTTGTGTTTTTGTCTTCCTAATCTATCTTAACTTCTAAACTTAGCTTCTTGAATCCAAGTTCCCATAGAGAGCAACATCCTTGTCCCTCAGTTTACGATAATGATCTGTGTAATTTTTTTTAAGATTTTATTTTATTTATTTGACAGAGAGATCACAAGTAGGCAGAGAGGCAGGCAGAGAGAGTGGAGGAAACAGGCTCCCCACTGAGCAGAGAGCCCGATGTGGGTCTAGATCCCAGGACCCTGAGATCATGACCTGAGCTGAAGGAGAGGCTTAACCCTCTAGGCCACCCAGGCACCCCATGATCTGTGTATTTTTTTTTTAAGATATTTATTTATTTGACAGAGAGAAACACAGCCAGAGAGGGAACACAAGCAGGGGGAGTGAGAGAGGAAGAAGCAGGCTTCCCGCCGAGCAGGGAACCGGATGTGGGACTCGATCCCAGGTCTCCGGGATCATGACCTGAGCCGAAGGCAGTCGCCTAACCAACTGAGCCACTCAGGCACCCCATGATCCGTGTATTAACTTGAATCAGAATCTACCTATTTCCCAACTATGAGAAATCTCCCATTCCCACTATCTTCCTCACTCCTCTGGGTTTTGGACCATACTTTTATCTGAACTGAATTTCTCTTTACCAACAAATCTGCCTTCAGTTAATCTGCTGCATTATGATGAAGTTTCACATTATTTCCTTTCAAGTATTTGAACTTAGGGCTTTGTAGTTCTCTCAGGTGCATGCATGTTGTCTTTAGGTTTTTCTTGTTGGTACATAATCATTTGTATGATTTTGTTAACAGAATAGCAGAAGTTCTTCCTAGGATGTGTCCTAGTTATTATCTGTGTTTTTGTTTTTGGTTGTTTTTTTTTAAGATTTTACTTATTTGACAGAAACACAGCTAGAGAGGGAACACAAGCGGGGGGAGTGCAAGAGGGAGAAGCAGGCTTCCTGCTGAGCAGAGAGCCCGATGCGGGGCTTGATCCTGGATCTTTGGGATCATGACCTGAACCAAAAGCAGTCGTTTAACCAACTGAGCCACCCAGGAGCCCCTATTATCTGTTTTATAAAGTCTTGCTAGATGCAGTGTTTTTTTTGTTTTGTTTTGTTTTTTTACGGTTTTATTTATTTGACAGCGAGAGAGGGAACACAAGCGGGGGGAGTGAGAGAGGGAGAAGCAGGGAGCCCGATGTGGGAGCCCGATGTGGGACTTGATCCCCGCTCTCTGGGATCATGACCCGAGCTGAAGGCAGTTACTCAACCAACTGAGCCACCCAGGTGCCCCTAGATGCAATGTTTTTAACAGATGGCTTGTTATTAAGAGTAAATGATGATTTATACCAGCTGATAGAGCTAATTGTTCATAGCATGGTTTATTCAAATCTTGTTTCCATAAATTATAATCTTATGTTTAGTTAGGGTGACCCTTTTTTTATATATGTATAATTTGGTTGCAGAATTTACCAGTTTTGTTTTCTTCATTCAGATGTTTCAGCAGTATCCGAGGATGGCGTATCCTCCTCTTCATGGTCCCATGAGGTTTCCACCTTCTTTATCTGAAACAAACAAGTAAGACTATTAAATGATAAAAGTTGCCAAGGCACAAAGGCACATATATGCCCATTAAGATTTTCTGGAGGAGGTTGGAAGGAAAAAAAAGATTTCTTGGAGGTCGAATGGATTGTGGTGATCAATTCATTAATTTGACCTCAATGTACAGTTGCCATGAACAAATAATTGACTTTTATAAGACACAACAGTACTTAACGGTACTTTATTCTTTTAAAACTTTAAATTGACATAAATACTTTAAATTGATAAAAGATTCTGAAAATTGAAAATCATGGCCCTAGCAAGACATGACAGTTGTTTATCCCTTCTCCTTCCATGGTGTTAAATGGCTCCCCATTTTCTTTTCTTTTCTTTTCTTTTTTTTTGCTTAATGTATGCTTAATGAAATTCTCCTCAATGATTTTTCTTAACATTCTTTATTTTGATGTTAGTATTACACTTAGCCATATTATTCTTTAACAATTTGTTTTATTTTAAATGTTGGGGAATTAAAAAACCCATTTTCTGATATTAAATACTTGAAACAGAATTATATATTGTTCTGAATTTATGTATTAACATTAGAATTTCTTCGTACACGTCAGGTGCAAAATATTTTGTACATCAGACAATACTAACGTTGAATTGAACTAAATTCCAGTCTTTTAATACTTATGTAATTTAAAATCATTAAAACTTTATATCTTTTCCCCTCAAAACCTCTTGTTCTTTAGAGGCCTTCGAGGAAGGGGTCCACCACCTTCATGGGCCTCTGAACCTGAACGCCCCTCCATCCTTAGTGCATCAGAACTAAAGGAGCTTGATAAATTTGATAACCTAGATGCTGAAGCTGATGAAGGTTGGGCAGGTAAAGAGGCAAAGTCAATTAAGCATTTTTAGTTTTTAGATGTTTTTAAACAGTCAGTCTGAATTTTCCTTAATTTAATAGGTGCTCAGATGGAAGTAGATTATACAGAGCAGCTGAATTTCAGTGATGATGATGAGCAAGGAAGTAGTAGTCCTAAAGAAAACAGCAGGTAAGCTGTTGGAATACCTTCCACAAGTAATACTATGAATTTATTGGCATAATATTACCCATTTATGCAGAGGCTTCATTAATAGTCATTGGTTTCTTTTTTATAGAATTTCTGTATTCTATTTTAAGAGTTATTGAGTTGGGAAGGTGATTAATAAGCCAAATCTGAAAAAGTACAACTAATCAAATTAAAGTTTGACTTCTAAAAATATATATGTATATATTTTTTAAAAGATATTTAGATGCTGGCCATCTAATTGGTGATATTTTGATAGACAGCATTGGGGATTATTTCAAACTTTATTTGCTTGAAATGACTCATATTTACAAAAGTGGAGAAGAATTACTTGAGTTACTGCAGTTGCCTCATCAAGTCTCCGATTTTTTTAAACTTCAACAGTCTGCATTAACATTTGAAAAATGGGAACTTTTCATGTCTTCTCTAATATAGGGACACCAGAGTCAGAACTACATGTTATATACCATAAAAATTGGGCTCTTAAAATAAAAACAAGAAGCTTGCATGCATATGCAGTTAGTTGCTGGATAATTTAGTAGAGTTGGTAGAATTTTCTAGCCATGGCATTGTAATATACTGCTGTTTCATGATCAGTTGTGAGATGCTTGGCACTTGTGATTTTAAAAAATACTGTAGTTTGACTTCTCTCTTTTCAGTGAGTCAAGATAAATTAGAATACAGGTATCTGTAATATTACTTGACTGTATTTAGATGAGACTTTGGTTGGGCTAATAGAAAATATTGGGGATATAGTCCTTTGTAAAGTTGTGTGTCGAGTGTGAGTGTCCATATCTGACAACTACTCTGCTGTACTTCATACCTTGTGGTGTTTCTAACACATTATTGATACATGGTATATATTGAATAAATGAATGAATGAATAAGTGAAAATTCCGTTAGGTCTCAAGGCCATCTCATTACTTGATATACTCCCACTCCCCGCTAAAACCACATATAAACAGCCTTAATATAGACAAAATGCTTTTACTTATGGTGTAATCTGTCCACTTTACTTTCTTACTTCACCTGGATTTTGATTCCTTAGTGAGGATCAAGGTTCAAAAGTTTCTGAAAACATTGAAAACCAAAAAGAAGCAGATGAAGCTGGCAACACTAAGTCATCTACTCAGATACCTGCCCAGCCTTCAGTATCAAAAGGTCCCTATGGGAAAGGACCTCCATTTAATCAGGTTTGTTGGACTTACGGAGATCATTGTCACTACCCGTACGTTGGTTGAATTAATCATAAAGCTGAAAGAAGAGTTAGGAAAAGGAAACTATATCTTTTGTCTTGAGTAGTTGTAGCTCTAAACCACAATTTTATTGCATATTAACAGAACTGTTAATACAGTAGCTAAAATTTTTAAGTAGAAACTATGAAGTTTCACTTTTTTTTTGTCTTGTAACAGATTGGTCCTATTAAAGTGGAAGTATAAACTTTCTGTAAACATTGCTAAGTGTTTTATGGTTGACTAAGTATTTTGTAAATTCTAGTCAGTATTCATATGGAAAGTAGTAAGCTGAGTAGGGAAATCTATTAAGTGGAGTGATTTTGAAGAGCATTGTTAAAGGAAATAATGTGGGTAGACAGATACACTTGATCCTATTTCCAAGAAACTGTTGGAAGCTGGAAATTAAAAAGGGTTGTCATCCAGAGAGTCCATTAACTCATTGTATACTCAGCATGTATTTGTTGAATTCATACAAAACAGATGGAGGAACTAGTCACTTTAAGGAAGTAAAGGTAGGTAGCTAACAGTCTCTTAAAGATGAAAGGACATCAAGTATCATTTGCAATACTGTGACAAATGGTGTGACAGAGGCACATAATGAGTTCTTAGAGCATTCTCTGGAAACAGTTTTGCAAAAGACTTGGTACTTGAAGTGAGAATTGGCCAGTAAGCAAAGGGAATAGAGGAATTTCAAGCGGTGGTAACATGTTCAGAGTAGAGAAGCATGAGAAGCATCTGTTAAGTCTCCAGTAGTTTGATACAGGAGAGGAGTTAAGAGAGCTTGCATAACAACCAGTTGTTCAATGTATGCTGTACAAGGAAGTTTGAATTTTATTCTTAAGGCATTGATTACTCATTGGAAAATAAATTTGTGAACTCTGAAGTTTGTTTTGTTTTTAAATAAAATTCATGTTCTGTGGGACTTTAATTTATTGGCTCAACATGGGGAGTGATAATTCCTTTCTCATGAAAGAATAGGGGCGTATCATATGCCATATCTTGATGTCTTGATTTGTGTGTGTGTGTGACATTGATGTATATTATATATTAGCAAGTGAATAGTGTTGGAACTGTAGCAAGTGAATATGCATTGTATTTGATTCCAGTATGTTTTAGATGTATTACTTCTTTAGGTAAATCTCATACATTTAGTTTGCCATTAGGAAAAAATTCAGAAAAAGAATAGGGCTTATGTAAATAAAATTTCAAAGTTAAAAGCATACTTCTCCACAGCCAAATTACCTATGGTAGAATTTCAGAATTTATACACTAAAATTCCACTTTTTGCAAAGTCCATTTGAGATTCTAATCTTATTAAAATGGTAGAGGGATTTTATAGAATATAATGTTATCATGCAGTGAGTGGTGTATTTTTATTAAAAAAGAGAGAAGGATAAACATGGATTACTGTTTGCAATCTTGTAATGCCATTGAAAATAATTTAAGTACGTTCAGTGGAAGTGTATTTTATCTGGTTACTTTGTAATAGTCTTTATCTTTATAATAGGAACGTGGACCATCTTCACACCTGCCACCACCTCCAAAATTGCTTGCACAGCAGGTAAACCTTAAATGCTTCTTTGTGGTCTATATGTATTATTTGACTTACTTGTTTTAATGGGAAAATTTCTGTATGTTTCTTATATATAACTTTTATGAAATAATTATGGATATTACCTTGTTAGTTCTTTGCATATCTTCCTCTTTTTTCTGCTCCTCGTCATTCTCAGTTGATCCGCGTGCTGCTGATTTCACTAAGAAAATGAGAAGCAACTGTTAATCCCATTTCAGTGCCCTTCCTTATTCTGACTTCTTCCTGTCCTTGCTGTTAAGCGCAGCCCTTCTGCTGTTCCCTTGCTCCCATCTTCTGTCACTTACTGGTAATATCTCCCATCTTAAGAAACTTTAAAAGAAATCAGTCCTCCTTTAACTTTCACTACCTTCCACTCCCCTATAAGTTCCACCTATTTCTCTGTTCTCCTTCCTGGCAAAATAGTTTTAGTGAGCTATTTACACTTATTGTCTTCACTTTCTCTCTCATTAACCCTTTCCAGTTACACTTTTTCATCACCTCTATACCTTTGAAACTATTATCATGAAGGTCAATAATGATTTCCATCTTGCCGAATTTAGTTCTGTTGTCTTCATGTTACTAAATTTCAGTAGAAGTATAGCTAATCTTTCCATCCTTCTTAAAAAGATTTTATTTATTTGACAGAGAGAAACACAGCCAGAGAGGGAACACAAACAGGGGGAGTGAGAGAGGGAGAAGCAGGCTTCCCGCCAAGTAGGGAGCCCGATGTGGGACTCGATCCCGGGTGTCTGGGATCATGACCTGAGCGGAAGGCAGTCACTTAACCAACTGAGCCACCCAGGCGTCCCAAATCTTTCCATCCTTCTTAAAAGACTTTTATGTTTAAGACATCATACTATTGTGTTCTCTTTCTTCAATTTGTATTTCTTCTGTGCCTTTATTGGAGGGGTGAAGTGCGCATGCGTGCAAGTGCGCGCGCACACCCACGAAGGGGAAGCGCAGAGAGAGAGGGAACAAGATAATCCCAAGCAGACTCCCCACTGAATGTGGAACCTGACACGGGACTTGATCCCACACTCTGAAATCATGACCTGAGCCAAAATCGAGTCAGACGCTTAACTGACTAAGCTGCCTGGGTACCCCTGGGTGTTGGAGGGTTAAGGGCTATGTTCTTATTCCTTTTTCTGACTGTATCTTTCCCTGGAAGATCTCATCTATGTGCTTATCGTACTTAATATCTATAACCCTTAAAATTCTACCCTAACTTCAAGAGTCATGTATTTAGTGATCAGTTAAGCATCTCTACTTGGATCTGCTAGATACATCCAAACCATAACCCCACCTCCCCAACCCCTCCACGGCCCTGCTTCTTCCCTTGTCTTCCCATCTTAGGTAATGGCATTATCATTTATCCATTTGCTCAGGTTAAAACCTAGAAGTCACTCTTAACTCTTCACTCTTTTTTATCATACATCCAGCCTAATCTGTCAGCAAATTATGTCATCCCCCACCTTTGGAATATATTCCTCACTAATTGCCTATCACCCGTTATATTTCATTTTAACTGCCATAGTAGATACCTGATAAGAGGTCTTGTTTTCCACTCTTGTTCCAGCTTACCTACCACCTCCATCCTAAATTCTCCTATAGTAGATAGAGTCTTTGAAAACTATATGTTAGATCAGTCTTGTCTTATTCAGGTCCTTCCAGTGGTCTTTAAGTTCTCCATCTATTTTGCTCGTTTTATCTAGTTTTCTCTTTGTTCTTGCCACACAGTTTTATTGCAGCAAATGAAACATATTTTACTTGCTGTTTCCTCTAAGTAGAGGAGTGTTTTCCAGATATCCTCCTTCTAATCAAATTCTTTGCTCAGTTGTTACCACTTTAGAAATTGCCCTACTGTGATAGGCATATATACCACAACCATCTCCACCAGTCATTTTCCTTTTTTTTTTTTTTTTTTTAAGATTTTACTTATTTATTTGAGAGAGAGAGAGCAATCACAAGTAGGCAAGGAGACAGGCAGAGAGAAGAGGAAGCAGGCTCTCTGCTGAGCAGAAAGCCCGTTGCGCGGGCCTCAATCCCAGGACCCTGAGATCTTGACCTAAGCCGAAGGCAGAGGCTCAACCCACTGAGCCACCCAGGCGCCCTTCCCTTTTTTTTTTTTTTTTTAAGATTTTATTTTTATTTATTTGACAGAAACACAGCTAGAGAGGGAACACAAGCAGGGAGAGAGAGAGAGGGAGAAGGCTGACTCCCCACAGAGCAGGAAACCCAATGCAGGGCTTGATCCTGGGACTCCGGGATTATGACCTGAGCCGAAGGCAGTCACTTAATGACTGAGCCACCCAGGAACCCCCAGTTGTTTTCCTTTTAACTAAACATCTGGAAGAAAGTGTGGGAAAAAATTTTTAAGCTTGGGTCAACAAAGATGGTCTTGGATAATTCACAAAAGGTAAAAATTAGAAAAAAAAATCTGCCAATTAGAGTTTTAGAAACAGCTGTGAGGCAGTGAAAAAATATGTCCACAAAAAATATTAATGTCTGACCAAGAACATGTACTAGAATATGTATCTATGTAAATTTTTTTAAGAAAAGAATTCATTTATTTTTAAAGATTGATTTATTTGTCAGAGAGAGTGAGCGAGTGAGCACAAGCAGAGGAAGCAGCAGGCAGTGGGAGAAACAGACTCCTCTTGAGCAAGGAGCCTAATATGGGACTCAGTCCCAAGACCTGGGTATCATCACCTGGGCTGAAGGCAGATGCTTAACTGTCTGAGCCACCCAGGCATTCCAGGAATATATTTTTTAAAAGATGAACGAACAGAGGCACTCAGTCAGTTAAGTATCTGCCGTCAGCTCAGTTTATGATCTCAGAATCCTGGGATCGAGTCCCACATCGGGCTTCCTGCTCTGCCTATCTCTTTGTGTCTCATGAATGGATAAATAAAATCTTAAAACAAAACAAAAGATCCTTATAACTAATAATAAGACAAAAGGCCCAACAAAATGATTTGAACATTTACTTCACAAAATGAGGTATACAAATGGCCAATGAGCACACGAAAAGGTGTTCAGTATCTTAAACACCAGGGAAATGCACATTAAAACTTCAGTGAGGGGCGCTTGGGTGGCTCAGTTGGTTGGACGACTGCCTTTGGTTCAGGTCATGATTCCGGAGACCCGGGATCAAGTCCCACATCGGGCTCCCTGCTCGGCGGGAAGCCCACTTCTCCCTGTCTCACTCCCCCTGCTTGTGTTCCCTTCTAGCTATGTTTCTCTGTGTCAAATAAATAAACAAAATCTAAAAACAAAAAAACACCTCAGTGAGATTTTGTTACACATCCAAAGTTTAAAGGGCTGGTAACACCAGATACGGTGGGGGTATAAAGCAGCTAGCACCCTCATATATTTCTGTTGGGGCTGTAAAACCTTGTGACCACTTTGGAAGACAATTTGGCAGTGTCTTAATAAAGTGAAAAATATACTTACCACATGACTCAGTAGTTCTAAGTATTTATTCAAGAGAAATGAAAACCCATGCATTTAAACAAAGACTTAGGCATGAATGTCCATAACTGTTTATTCATAGTTAAAAAGCTAGAAGCAATCCACTTGTCCGTCCACAAGTGAAATATTATGCCTATGATGGAATACTTTCCAACAATAGAGTGGAACAAATGACTGATAGCCACCTTAAAACTATTCTCTTGAGCATGAGAAGCCAGGTACAAAAGAAAATATAACTTGATGCATCTATATATATGAAACTCTTTAGGAAAGGTGAAACTTCTGTATTGCCAGAAGCAGACCAGTGCTTAGTTGGGATTAAGGGTGCTGGCAGATGAAGTGGTTTGCCTAAGACAGCCCTGTTAGTAAAAGATAGAGTCTGGATCGTATATGTATATTTTTTATTTTTAGTCCATGTTTTCATCATACCATTATTTTCTCATTTTTAAGGATTCTGACTGATAATGTGGCTTTTCAGATTTTTTCACCCCACTAGCTATTAAAATCTATTTTTAAAACAATTTTAGTTCCTTAACATTTCAATGCTTCAGGTGCTCTTTTTATTCTGCTTGTTTTTGCATAGTTGCTGGCAGTGATATTAGTTGTTTTGGAACATATCAGTTAAAAAGTAGGTCCTTAATACTCAAGTCTCTCAAGTGGTATCCCACATTCCACTATGGGTTCTAAGTATGCATTTCTGGATCTTTCAGTTCAGAGATCAAGAACTGTATCTATATAAGCTAATTTCTAGGAATTTCTTTTCCTTTGAAATGTTCGCAGTAGTAGTGTCTTCATCTTTTCACTTAGTATCTCTGGCTGTGTGTTTTTTTTCCCTGTAACTGCACCTTTGTCTTCTCAGGGCTGACATGACACTGTTCTGTATCTTCATGGACTTTTCTCTAGGCATTCAATCTCTAACAGTTGCTGCTCTGAAAAGCACTCACATTCTAAATTTCCTTCATGTCTAAGTTTAGATTTTGAAATTCATTTGTGACAGCTTCTAATTTTATTCAACAAATTCTGTATGCACAGTAATGTCTGCCACAATAAATAGATACATGGCCTAGATTAATTGTTCTGGTCTTAGTTTGGGGAATTAACCTAAATTTAATATTTTCCCCATGTTGCTACTTGTTTATATTTTAATATGTATGCTGAAATATTTCGGCTGTTTTGTGGAGTTTTCCTTCCCTCTTCATGTCAGTGATACCCAGTGCTGTTTGGAAATAGATTTGTCATATTCACCTTATAATTTATCATAATGTTTCAGCATCCTCCTGCAGACCGACAGGGAGTACCTGGAAGACCAGGCCCTTTCCCCCCCAAGCAGCAAGTACCAGATGAAGATGAAATATGGAAGCAAAGAAGAAGACAGCAGTCAGAACTTTCTGCAGCAGTGGAACGCGCTCGGAAACGGCGTGAAGAGGAAGAGCGAAGAATGGAAGAACAAAGGAAGGCAGCATGTGCAGAGAAACTAAAACGATTGGATGAAAAGCTTGGCATAGTGGACAAACAACCATCTCCGGAGGAGATTAGAGAAAGGGAGCGAGAAAAAGAACGGGAGCGTGAGAAAGAACTTGAAAGAGAACAGGAACAGGAGCGAGAGAAGGAGAGGGAAAAAGAAAGAGAGAGGCAACAGGAGAAAGACAAAGAACTGGAGAGAGAGCAGGAAAAACAGAGAGAACTGGAAAAGGAAAGAAAGCAAGAAAAAGAAAAAGAACTAGAACGACAGCAGGAAAAGGAAAAAGAAATGCAAAAGATTAAGGAACAGGAAAAGGAATGTGAGTTGGAGAAGAAAGAAAGGGAAAAAGTGGAGGAAAAAATTGAACACCAAGAATCTACTTTAGAGCTTATGGTAGAAAAACCGGAAAGTGAAACCAACTGTAATAAAGGTATGAAGGGTCTTGTTTGTTCTTATATAAAAGACTTCATAGTACTTTGGTGTGGATATTTGTGTATTTTTAATATATGTATGTAATCCAGATAAAGATGACTGAGGTTTCTTTCTTTTCTTTTCTTTTCTTTTTTTAAGATTTTATTTATTTGACAGAGAGAAACACAGTCAGAGAGGGAACACAAGCAGGGGGAGTGAGAGAGGGAGAGGCAGGCTTCCCGCCGAGCAGAGAGCCCGATATGGGACTCGATCCCAGGTCTCCAGGATCATGACCTGAGCCGAAGGCAGTTGCTTAACCAACTGAGCCACCCATGCGCCCCTCTTTCTTTTTTTTAAGATTTATTTTATTTACTTATTTAGAGACAGAGTGAGCACAGGTGGACACGTGTGTGAGCAGGGGGAGGGGTAGAGGGAGAGAGAATCTCAAGCAGACTCCCCACAGAGTCCAACATGGGGCTGGATACCTGAGCCAAACTCAGGAGTCAGACACTTAACCAGCTGAGCCAGCCAAGCATCCCAGTTGAGTTTTTGGTGGTTTTTGTTTTTGTTTTTAAGTAGAAGCTGAATTTTATTGTTTACTTTAATATTTTTTTCCTGTATTTTTTATTATGGTGAAATATATGTAACAATAGCATCTTAACCATTTTTAGGTGTACAGTTTAATGGTATTAAATACATTCATAATGTGCAATCATCACCACTGTCCATCTCCAGAACTCATTCCATCATGTGAAATGGAAACTCCACCTGTTAAACAATAGTTCTCTATTCTCCCCTTTCCTCAACCCCTGGCAACCACTGTTCCAGTTTCTCTCTCTGATTTTGGCTATTCTCAGTGCCCCGTACAGTATTTGTCTTTTTGTGACTGGCTTATTCACTTAGCATACTGTCTTTAAAGGTTCTTCATATAATAGCATATTGCAGAATTTTCTTCCTTTTAAGGCTAATGATCTGTATATAAAACCACATTTTGCTTATCTGTTTATCTGTTCATGGGCACTTGGATTGATTCCATATTTTACCTATTTTGAATAAAGTTTCTGTGAACGTGAGTGTACAAGTACCTTGTTGAGACCCTGCTTTCAATTCTTTTGATTACATACTCAGAAATGGAGTTGCTGGATCATGTGGTAGCTCTATTTTTAATTTTTTGAGGAACCGCCATACTGTTTTTCACAGCAGCTGTACCATTTTACATTCCCACCAAGAGTGCACAAGGGTTCTAATTTCTCCACATCCTTAGCAACATCTGTTATTTTCTGTTTTTGTTTTGTTTTGTTTTTTAATGGGCTTCCCTAATAAGTGTGAAGTGGTATCTCACTGTAGTTTTGATGTGCACATTATCAGTGATTTAGTGATGTTGAGCATTATCTTTTCATGTGTTTATTGGCCATTTGTGTATCTTTGGAGAAATGTCCCAAGTGGTTGTCCATTTTTAATCAGATTATTGTTGTTTTTTAGGAGTGGGCTGTACATTCTAGATGTTAATCCCTTACCAGATATATGATCTGCCAATATTAACTTTTTTTCTTAAAGATTTTATTTATTTGACAGAGAGAGAGATCATAAATAGGCAGAGAAGCTGGCAGAGAAAGAGGGGGAAGCAGGCTCCCCAGTAGCAGAGAGCCCGATGTGGGACTTGATCCCAGGACCCTGAGATCATGACCTGAGCTGAAGGCAGAGGCTTAACCCTCTGAGCCACCCAGGTGCCCAATATTAACTCTCCTTAGATAGGTTTCCTTTTCACTGGATACTCTTCATGCACAAAACTTGATATTTTTTGTTGTTTCTGCCTTTGGTGTCAAGTCCACAAAGTCATGGCCAAAGCTAATGTAATGAAGCTTTTGTTCTGTTTTATTGTTCTGTGTCTTAGATTTACATCTTTGACCTGTTTTAAGTTTTATACATTGTGTTAGGTAAGAGTCCAGCTTCATTTTTGCATGTGGATATTCAGTTTTCCCATTGTTGGGAAGACTGTTCTTCCCCCTTTGGTCTTAGCAGCCTCTTCTAAAATCATTCGATTGTGTAGATGTGATAGTTTATTTTGGGTTCTTGATTCTGTTCCATTGCCCTATCCATCTGACTATGTTTGTGTCTTACTGTTTTTATTACTGCAGCTTTGTTGAATGCTTTTAAATCTGGGTATGTGAGTCCTGAGTCTTTGTTACTTTTTTTTAATGATGTGTTTGGCTATTCTGGGTCCCCCTGAGAGTACATGTGAATTTTAGGATGGGTGTTGCTGTTTCTGTAAAGAACACCATTGAGATTTTGATAGGGATTGCATAACTCTAGGTTGCTTTTGGTAAAACTGATAATGTTAACAGTATTAAGTCTTGCAGTCTGTGAGCATGGGATGTGTTTCCATTTATTTATGTCTTCTTTATTTTCTTTCAGCAATATTTTGTAGTTTACATTGTAAAAGGCTTTCACCTCCTTAGTTAATTCTTTATGCATTTTAAGGGTACCTGGCGGGTTTAGTAGGGAGAGTGTGTGGCTCTTGATTTCAGGGTCATGAGTTCAAGCCACACATTGGGTATAGAGAATACTTAAATAAAAACCCAAAAGAAATTCTTTTTTTTTTTAACAGTATGAGGTGCCTTTTTTTTTTTTTTTTTTTAAGATTTTATTTATTTACTTGACAGAGAGAGAGAGATCACAAGTAGGCAGAGAGGCAGGGGGAAGTAGGCTCCTCGCTGAGCAGCGAGCCCGATGCGGGCCTTGATCCCAGGACCCTGAGATCATGACCTGAGCCAAGGGTAGAGGCTTTAACCCACTGAGCCACCCAGGTGTCCAAAAACCTAAAAGAAATTCTTAAGCATTTATTTTACTCTTTTTGATGCTACTGTAAATGGAACTGTTTTTGTTATTTCCTTTTCAGATCGTTCATTATTAGTATACTAGAGATGCAAGTAATGTGAGTAGATGATACAGTCTTATATGTAGAAAACCCTAAGTCTCAAGGGGCCCAAAATAACTAAAACCATCTTGAAATAAAGTAACAAAGCTGGAGGGCGCACACATCTGGGCTTAAAAACTTACCACAAAGTTTGTGTTTGTAGGCATTTGTTCATTTCACCTAGCTTATCCTATTTGTTGGTATATACTTATCCATAATACTCTCATAATCCTTTTTATTTCTGTAGAATTGGTAGTAAGGTCCCAGTTTCTAGTACTGATTTTAGTAGTCTGAGTCTTCGTTTTTTTCTTTGTTGACCTGCCTAGTTAAAGGTTTGTCAGTTTTGTTGCACTTTTGAAAGAATCCACTTTTAGCTGATTTTTTTCTATTTTTCTGTTCTCTGTGTTGTGGATTTCTGTGTTGATGTTTATAGCCTTTCTTCTGGTAACCTCGGGTTTATTTTGTTCTTTTTCTTTTCCCTGACATTGTAACACTAGGTTTTGGATTGGATAGCTATCTAGCTATCTAGCTATCTTTCTTTCTTTTTTTTTTAAAGATTGTATTTATTTATTTGGCAGAAATACAGCCAGAGAGGGAACACAAGCAGAGGGAGTATGAGAGGGAGAAGCAGGCTTCCTGCTGAGTAGGGAGCCCGATGCAGGGCTTGATCCCAGGTCTCTGGGATTATAACCTGAGCCAAAGGTAGTCGCTTAACCAACCGAGCCACCCAGGCGCCTCTAGATCTTTTTTGATGTAAGCATTTATAACTATAAATTTGCCCCCTTTGCACCACTTTTGCTGCATTTTATAAATTACGGTATGGTATGTTTTTGTTTTTATTTGTCTCAAGTATTTTCTAATTTCCCTTGTCATTTATTCTTTGATCCCTTAATTGTTTAGTTAAGAGTGTTGTTTAATTTGCATGGATTTGTGCAGTTTCCTGTTTCAGTTCTCTTTTTGATATTTAACCTCATCCCATTGTGGTCAGAGAAAATACTTTATATGAGATTTATCATTTTAAATCTATTGACTGTTGATATTGTGGCCTAACATACAGTCTATCTTGGAAAATGTGCTGTGTGCATGTGAGAAGAATGTGATGTCTGTTGTTGGATACAGTGTTCTGTAGGTCTGTTAGATGGTTTATTGTATTTAGTCCTTTGTTTCCTCACTTACCTTCTGTCTGGTTGTTCTGTCCATTACTGAGAGTAAGGTATTGAAATGTCCAAGTATAAGTGTACAGCAGTCTGTCGCTTCAACTCTGTCAGTATTTTGCTTTATATATTTCGATGGTCTATTACTAAACACGTGTTAAATATGTGTAAATATTTATAATGGCTATGTCTTGCTCCCTTGAACCTTTTATTAGTATATAATGTTCTTTGTCTCTAACTTTAAATTAAAAGCCAGTCTTGTCTGGTATTAGCATAGCCACCTTGCTGTCTCGGTTACTCTTGCTATGAAATATCTATGTTCATCTTTTCATTTTCAGTCTGTTTGTGTGTCTGGATCTTTAGTAAGTTTCTTAGAGATAACCTATAGTTGGATTATGTGTTCCAGTTCAATCCATTTAACCAAAGTATTGATTAGAAGGGACTTCTCACATTTTGGTATTTGGTTTTTATATGTCCCTTATATCCATTTTTACCCCTCATCCTGCATTACAGTCTTTTCTTTTTAGTTGATATTTTTGTATTGAAATATTTTAAATTCCTTTCCCCCATTTCCTTTTGCTTATATTCTGAGCTGCCTTTCCTTTTCCTTGGTGTCACAGAATTACGTCTTTAACATTGCATCCCCAGAAACAAACTAGTAATTATTTTAAATGCATTAGTTTCTTAAATCATATGGAAAACAGTGGAGTTACAAACCGTAATGTTATTAGCTTTTAGACTAGTAATTGCTTTATTTTAGAAAAATAATTCATTTCGTAAATCTCGTGAACATAGAGTTATACATGATACTACTGCCTTTTGTAATTGCCCATGTATTTGTCTTTATTGAGATTATTATTTTGTCATGCAGTTTGGATTTACTCTGTACTGTCCTTTCATTTTACTCTGCATGACTCCTTTGAGCATTGTTGGAGGGCAGGTCTAGTGATAATGAACTCTTTCATCGCTTTTATCTGGGAGTACTTCAATTTCTCCCTCATTTTTGAAGAACAGTTTTGCCACATACAGGATTCTTGGTTGGAAGTTGGGTTGTTTTGTTTTTTGCTTTTAATACTTTGAGATGCCCTGTAGCCTCCAATGTTTCTGATGAGAAATCTGATAGTTCTATTGAGAATCCCCTGTGACTTCTCCTTAGTGCTATCCTGCTGCTTTCAGGATTCACTCTTTGTCTTTTTAAAGTTTGATTATAATGTGTCTCAGTTTGGGACTCTGAGAATTCCTAGAGCTTCTTAAAAATTATATTCATGCTATCATCAAATTTGAGAACTTTTTGGCCATTATTTTTTCAGATACTCTTTTCCCCTTTGTCTCCTGCTTCTAGACTCCTTCACAGTGTGTATGTTTGGTCTGTTGATTTTGTTCTGTTGGTACCTAAGCTCTGTTTATTGTTTGTTCTGTTCCTTGACAGTTTCCATTGTCAATTTCCATTGTCCTGTCTTCAACTTTGTGAATTTTTTGTTGTTGTTGTTAAGGTTCTACTTATTTATTTGACAAAGAGAAACATAGCTAGAGAGGGAACACAAGCAGGAGGAGTGAAAGAGGGAGAAGCAGGCTTCCTGCTGAGCAGTGAGCCCGATCCAAGGCTCGATCCTGACACCTGGGATCATGACCTAAGCCAAAGGCAGATGCTTAATGACTGAGCCACCCAGGTGCTCCAAGTCTGTGAATTCTTTCTTCTGCTTGTTCCATTGTGGGTTTAAATGTGAGAGGGGTGTGCCTGGGTGGCTCAGTTGGTTAGGTGTCCATTACTTGGTTTCAGCTCAGGTCATGATCTTGTGGCTCTGTGCTCAACAGGGAATCTATTTGAGGATTCTGTCCCTCTGCTCCTCCTGCCAATCATGTGCATGTATGCACGCCATCTATCATAAATAAGTCTTTTTTAAAAATGGGCACCTGGGTGGCTCCGTTGTTAAGTCTGCCTTCGGCTCAGGTCATGATCCCGGAGTCCTGGGATCAAGCCCCGCATCAGGCTCCCTGCTTAGCGGGAAGCCTGCTTCTCCCTCCCTCACTCCCCTGCTTGTGTTCCCTCTCTGGTGGTGTTTCTCTCTGTCAAATAAATAAATAAAATCTTAAAAAACAAAAACCAGGGGCGCCTGGGTGGCTCAGTTGGTTGGGCGACTGCTTTCGGCTCAGGTCATGATCCCGGAGACCAGGGATCGAGTCCCACATCGGGCTTCTTGCTCGGCGGGAGGCCTGCATCTCCCTCTCTCAGTCCCTCTGCTTGTGTTCCCTCTCTCGCTGTGTTTCTCTCTGTCAAATAAATAAATAAAATCTTTAAAAAAAAAAAAAACAAAAACCAGAAAATGTGAGGTGGGGAGTACGTAGCTGGTACTGTGCTGAGGACTCCAATTAACTGATACAACAGTTTATCATCCAAGCTCTTCCCTGAAAGTGCAAGTCTTCTGTAGACTCTGGAGTTTCTACAGTAGTGAGACTAGTTGGATTCTACCAGTGCAGTTTTGTTGTCTAGTTTGGGAAAGAGATTCTTGGTGTTTCCTTCTCCACTGTTAATCTCCAAATCCTCTATGTCTTATATAAAAGAGTGTGAAGATGGCATTTGCACTATAAAACATGCACTAGATCCATTTTTTCTTATTTTATATTAACAATAAAGGATATTGAAAGAAACAAGTTAATTGGGTTTGGGGAAGGATAATTGTGGGATTAGTCTACAAGGAAACAAAAAGCCTCCTTTGTAGTGTTTCTCAAAGTTGTTAGGAGAGGTTCAGTTCCATTTGTCTGTAAAATTGTTTTGGCTTCATAGTCACTTAATGCTGATTCTTCTACTTTTTTCTAATTCTAAGACATTTAAATTTTGTACACATGTATTAATACTTCTAAAACTTCAGTTGAAAAGAATAATGAAAATTTTGGAATTGTTATAATTAAATTACTATACCCAGTTCATAATTTAGATTTGTTTTTCTCCCAGTTTAAATATAAAAGCTTCCAGAGTGTAGTTGATAGGCTTACCAGATTGTAATTGTGTAAAAAAAAAAAAAAAAAAAAAAATCGTAGCTCTAATCAACTTTTGTGTTCTCTACATTGTCTCAGAAACTCTAATTAGCAGAATTAAAATACAGTATAAAACCTTCATCTGAACTTCTGTTAAAGTTCATTCTTAATGAATAGTTTAGCAATGAGTTAAAATAGAAGTAGCTCTATTTGGGGGTACCTGGGTGGCTCAGTCGGTTAAGCATCTGCCCAGGGTCCTAGTGTGGGGCCCTGCATTGGGTTCCCTGCTCAGAGGGGAACCTGTTTCTCCTCTGTCTGCCATTCCCTCTGCTTGTGTTCTCTATCTCTCTGTCAAATAAATAAAATCTTCCAAAAAAAAACCCACTTTCAGTCTATTTTCTGATACAGAAATACTGAAACTTTTAAAAATCATAAACCCATGGTCTTTCTACAAGGTCCTGATGCTCGGGATTATAAAGCTATTTAAAATTTTAATTTTTTTTGAGCCTGAGTGGCTCAGTTGGTTAAGCGACTGCCTTCATCTCAGGTCATGATCCCGGAGACCCAGGATCGAGCCCCGCATCCAGTTTGCCTGCTCGGCGGGAAGCAAAATTCTCCCCTCTCACTCCCCTTGCTTGTGTTCCCTCTCTGGCTGTGTTTCTCTCTGTCAAATAAATAAATAAAATCTTAAAAAAAAATTTCTTAATTTTTTACTTATAGTCACAATCATCATCAAACTTGGCTCTTTATAGAAAGAAAGGGTGATTGTATTACCTTAATTTTTTTTAATGAGATAAGGCCCCTGCCAGATTTCACAAATTTTCATATTAATGTATGTAGAGATAATGTGATATTGATAATGGGCTTTTATTACATATCATAAGCACAGATAGCTGATAATACTATAAAAGTAAAATTTCTAACTATAGAAGTGAAAACCAGGGACAATGGCTCAACCATTAAGTGTCTTCCTTCAGCTCAGATCATAATCCCACGTGGGATTGAGCCCAGCATTGGATTTCCTATGCAGTAGGAAGCCTGCTTCTGCCTCTCCTACTCCCCCTGCTTGTGTTTCCTCTCTTGCTGTGTCTCTGTCAGATAAATAAAATTAAAAAAAAATGGAAACCATTGGCATAGCTTAACATTCATAGTTGTTAAAAGAGAACAACCTGGGTGGCTTGGTTGGTTAAGCGACTGCCTTCGGCTCAGGTCATGATCTTGGAGACCTGGGATTGAGCCCCACATTGGGCTCCTGCTCGGCAGGAAGCCTGCTTCTCCCTCTCTCACTCTGCTTGTGTTCCCTCTCTAGCTGTGTTTCTCTCTGTCAAATAAATAAAATCTTAAAAAAAAAAAAAAACAGCCTTAGGGAATCTCATTAACATGATGTGAAAGGACTATAGATTTGAAATAAGGAAATTCACATTTTAGTCCTTGTTCTGTCAGTGATACACTGATTAACTATTGGTTGGGACTGTATCTACCAGTTATTTATGCTTTTTAATCATTATTTCATGGCTGCTTTTATTTTCCTTCACATCTTCTATATTCTGTGATGGCAGTTTAACTTTGGGTTATCAGTATAATGTGTGCTTTCGATTTTTAAGTGTTGGACCTACTGGCTCTCCTTTCTTTCCAATATTTTACTTTCCTTTTTGCAGCATTCTTAATATTAAATGTAATACCAACAAGAAAAAATGGCTTGTTTTGTTTTGTTTTGTTTTTTGGTTTTTTGGTGTTTTTTTTTTTTGGTTTGTGATTCTATAGAGCATGGTTTTCACATTGGCAAAATAAACTTCCTTTAAAAAATTCATCCCGGGGCGCCTGGGTGGCTCAGTTGGTTGAGCGACTGCCTTCGGCTCAGGTCACAATCCTGGAGACCCGGGATCGAGTCCCACATCGGGCTCCCTGCTCAGCAGGAAACCCACTTCTCCCTCTCTCACTCCCCCTGCTTGTGCTCCCTCTCTCGCTGTGTTTCTCTCTGTCAAATAAATAAAAAACCTTTAAAAAAAAAATTTCTCTGAGAAAAGAATTTATAACAAGCTTGGTTTTGTAATTGTGACAGAGGACATTCTCTAGAATGAATATGGCTGTGGTTTTCTTTAGGATGAAAAATTGTTATTTAGTTATTAAATAAGTATATAGTCCTTTTTGGTATCATTCTTGATACTCTTTACGTAGAATAATAATTTATGTGTTTGAAGATAGCCATGATCACTGTTGTAAGACTTTGATTCATTAGTTTTCTTTATAGATAATAGTCCCTTCATCAAAAACCAAACTGTTGTGTTATAGTTTATGTTTAAGCCATTTGTGTTTCACATAAGTCCTAGTGAACCACAGGTAAATACTGACAAGATTAGTAGTTATTGAAACAATGGGAAATGGGTAGTAGTTGAAGTTTTTTATTATCATGAATTAATCACATACAAATTTTTGCTTGGTTTAAAGTATTTGGACCTGTGATCTCTATCTTAAGCACCTGGCTTTGAGGAAATCTAAGGTTTTGTTATTTTAATGTTAACTTCATTATTGCTTCCAGTATTAGAGTACAGAACAGATTTTTTTGGAGTGTTAAGGATGCTTTCTTCCTCCTTAACTTTTAAAATCAATCTATCTAATAATTTCATGCTAGTGCGCCCATCATGTATTTGGTAAGTGTCATAGATGAATATCATTATTTCTCAGGGCACCTGGGTGGCTCAGTCATTAAGTGTCTGCCTTCAGCTCAGGTCATGATCCTGGAGTCCTGGGATCGAGCCCCGCCTCGGGCTCACTGCTCGGCAGGAAACCTGCTTCTCCCTCTTTCACTCCCCCTGGCTTGTGTTCCCTCTCTAGGTGTGTTTCTCTCTGTCAAATAAATAAATAAAATCTTTAAAAAAATAAAAAAGAATATCACTATTTTTCACCCTTTCTTTGGGCAGAGGATGATGCAGTTTTCACTAGACAAGATAGCAGTCGCAGTGAGAAAGAAACCATGCAAGTGACACATGAAACAGAGCCAGAATCGGGGTCTCAGCCTCGACCTCCTGTGTTATCTGGTTATTTTAAACAATTTCAGAAGTCTTTACCACCTCGATTTCAGCGACAGCAGGTAACAATAAAACATTTTATCATGTATGTGTGATTGAAAAGGTTTATTGTTCAGTAGTCTAACATGAAACATTTTTAGTAGTTTGACATGAAACCTAAAATATCCAAAGCATAAGAGATTGTTGATAATGGGTTTTACCATAAACTTCTGTGTCATTTTTTCTCTTCTGCCTCGTTTATAGACACCATCTTCCTTTCTGGGATGTGATTTCTGCAGTATAATTAACGAGTGATTTCTAAGGCAAAAATGTCATGCCTTATCTTTTGTTCTTGTGACTTACCATCTCTCACTGTTAAATATCTTTTGAATTCTTTTCCCTGAGAGATTAAAAAAAGCCTATTATTTTCTGTTATGATTGATTCCATTAATTTACCCCGTGGAACTACACTCTGAAGCTATGGTGTCCTGCTTTTCAGGAGCAGATGAAGCAGCAGCAGTGGCAGCAGCAGCAGCAAGGTGTACTGCCACAGACGGTCCCTACCCAGGCGCCCGGTGGTGCTGTCCCTCCTCCACCACACAGACCGCTCTACCAGCCCATGCAGCCTCACCCTCAGCATTTGGCTTCTATGGGCTTTGATCCAAGGTGGCTCATGATGCAGTCATACATGGATCCGCGAATGATATCAGGTAGACCAGCTATGGATATTCCACCCATTCATCCTGGTGAGTTGAAATTGATGTTGTCATATGGCTCACTGGCGGTTATGCAAATTGTCTTCCTCCCGTTTTTACTCTTAATTCCTTTAAGATGTAGAATCGAGTAAAAAGTTAAGTATAGGGTGCCTAGATATTTTTAACAATGATTTATTAATGATTAATAATGATTTGTTAATGAGAAAAGAACAGATAGAAGGATCGCCAAACAGTTCTAAGTCATTTGAGGATATAGCACCATCTGCAAGAGAGAGTGTGCATAAGTGGGGAACAAGGGGAGAGGGAGAGGGAAAAAAGACTCCCCACTCATCAGGGAGCCCAACGCAAGGCCCCATCCTAGGACCCTGAGATCATGACCTGAGCTCAAGTTGGTTGCTTAACTGACTGAGCAACCCAGGTGCCCCTTAGTTTTTTATTTTTAAAGATCTCATTTATTTATTTTAGAGAGCGAATTAGCACGCATGAGTGGGAGGTAGAGAGAGAAGGAGAGAGCACCTCAAGTAGAGGTCCCAGTGAGCATGGAGCTGACATGGAGCTCAGTCTCACAACCCTGAGAATCACGACCTGAGCCAAGACCAGGAGTCAGATGCTTAATCAGCTGTGCAACCCAGGCACCCCATGTTGCCTAGATATTATTTAAAAGATTTATCTTTTTGAGAGAGAGAAAGCACAAACAGGCTGGGGGAAGAACAGAGGGTGAGGGAGAGAATCTCAAGCAGACTCCCAACTGAGCAGGGGACCCATTATGGGGCTCAGTCTCATGATCCTGAAATCATGACTGCAGCTGAAATCAAGGGTCAGATACTTAACTGACTGAGCCACCCAGGCGCTCCCAGGGTACCTAGATTTTTAATCAAAAAATTCTGTAACTTACAGCACAAAGTAGTTAAATGCTAGACACCGTATCATACATGTGATAATACCAAAACACTAGTTATTTTCTGTTTTGTAAATATTTAGAAATTTTTTGAGTCTGAAAATATTTTGTTACCTGCTAAATTGTTTTCATTCTTTTAAGTGCTTAAACATTTTGTCCATATATTCTGTATTCCAGCTTTTCAGTTTTCTCTGCCAAATACTTGAGTTTTCACATAGGTTAGCTGAAAAAAATGAATTAACAGTGTTGTATGAAATCTGTCAGAATAAATCCAGATAATTCATTAACAAAATGGTAAGGGGAAAATTTAGGGATGCTAAAAATATGATCAAGAATCATGTTTTGTTTTGTTTTGTTTTTAAGATTTTATTTATTTATTTGACAGAGAGATCACAAGTAGGTAGAGAGGCAGGCAGAGAACGAGGGGGAAGCAGGCTCCCTGCTAAGCAGAGAGCCTGATATGGGCCTCGATCCCAGGACCCTGAGATCATGTCCTGAGCCAAAGGCAGAGGCTTTAACCCACTGGACCCCCAGGCGCCCAACAATCATGTCTTAATTTTAAAATTCATACTGCAATTTTAAAATTTAAGGCATAACTAATAGCACTGATCACCTAATTAAACTACATTAATGGAATTGTCTGTAGGAAATATTTTCTCTGGAAATCTGTTACTATTGGTGTAATCATCATTATGTTTTTATTAACATGCATAGAGGCATCATTCATGTTACCTGGTTTTTATAGACATTGTATTTTTTGGTTTGCTTTGTTTGCTTCCTCAATTCTTAAATCTTTGTTTAAGATTGTATTTATTTATTTGGAGGGGGGCTCACAGAAGCAGAGGGAGAGGAAGAGAGAGTAGCAGGTTCCCCGCTGAGCAGGGACCTTAATGCAGGGCTTGATCTGGGATCGTTATCAGAGATCCAAAGTCAGATGCTTATCTGACTGAGCCACCCAGGCATCTCCTCTTAAATCTATTTAATAGCAACAGTTAAAAATTTCACTCACGGAAAAACTTGTATAATTTTCATTGATCATTTCTTTTTTTTTTTTTTTTCTTTTTTTTTTTTAAAGATTTTATTTATTTGACAGAGAGAAACACAACGAGAGAGGGAACACAAGCAGGGAGAATGAGAGAGGGAGAAGCAGGCTTCCTGTTGAGCAGGGAGTCCGATGTGGGACTCGATCCTGGGTCTCCGGGATCATGACCTGAGCCGAAGGCAGTCGCTTAACCAACTGAGCCACCCACGCACCCCTCATTGATCATTTCTTGAGTTCCTCACTTGGCAAAAAGGAATTCTGAATTCCACTATAGAATTCCAAATACTATAATTTATTAGTATTAAATACTAGTATTAAATTAAATTAGTATTTGGAATTTTGTGTGTATAGTGATTATTTTTCCCATCTTTTTCTGTCCTTTTGTATAGGAATGATTCCTCCTAAGCCGTTAATGAGAAGAGAACAGATGGAAGGATCACCAAACAGTTCTGAGTCATTTGAGCATATAGCACGATCTGCAAGAGATCATGCAATCTCCCTCTCTGAACCTCGTGTAATGTGGGGGTCAGATCCCTATCCTCATACCGAGCCTCAGCAGGCCACTACTCCCAAGGCAACAGAAGAACCTGAGGATGCAAGGTAATTATAAATATTACTAATACAAACTGAATATTGTGGTAAAATGAAAACTGTAGTGTCCCTGAAGATCATTCTGATTTAGGACTGAGTGACAAATCTGATTTTCTCCTGTTTAGTTTATGTCATTTCATTTTTGAACATGCTTTCTCTTTCTGAATTAGAACATTTTGTCACCTAGTTCTGTACACTGAATTAAATACTAAATTCAGGGTTGTATGTAAAATTGGCAAGTTTCTACTATTTGACATATAGTCTAGCTTAAATTGTTAATGTAGTTTTTCCACTAATGAAAAATAGTAGACATTGGATTATCAGTACCTCGTGGAGGTCTTCTAATGCCAAGATAAAGGCAAATATTAATTTATGAGGTAATTCAAAGTAGCAGACAATTGGTGATCTGTAATAATTCATAACCATAAACTTAGAACTTCTGCCCTTTTGAGTAGTGTATTTTGTAATGCTGATTCAACGGGGGAAGAAAGATCTACTCTAGTGTACTCTTTGATTATCGATGGGAATTATTAGTCTTGATGGATTAAAAATTCACATCAACATGGCCTAAACTTCCTTTCTTTCTTAAGAAATGAAGTTCATTTGTTTGTAATTGTAGGGAAAAAAGAATAACATGGCATCTACCGTCAACAAAATTTTGAGTGTTCAGTACAGTATTGTTAGCTATAAGCATGGTGTTTTTACAGTACATTTCTAGAACTTTTTCATGTTGTAAGACTGAAACTTTATACCCACTGAGTAGCAGATAGTTTCACTGTTCCTCTTAGTACCTGACAATCACTATTCTACTTCATTGTTGGATGAGTTTGATTATATCATGTACCTCGTAAAAGTGGAATCCTACAGTATTTGTCCTGTGCTTATTCATTTCACTTAGCATAATGTTCTCATCTATCTGGTAGCATAAAACAGTATTTCCTTCTTTTTAATGGCTAAAGGACATTGTATTGTGTGTATAGGCCATATTTTCTTAATCCATTCATCTGTTAGTATACATTGAGTATCGTTTCTACCTCTCAGCCATTAACGAATAATGCTACATTGAACTTTTGAAGGAAGCATAAAGATAAGGATCCTTTTAAAATGGTTTTTATGATTAGGATCCATTTGTGGTTTATAACTAAAGGGATTATTTTGCTGTATACTTGCAAGAAGGGGTTTGTCTTGGTAGTTACATTTCTGAATTCTCATTTTTTTTTTTTTTTAGACCTGAAGCCCCACTAGATCAGGAACAGATTACTGCTGCTTATCCTGTAGAACATAGTCAATTAGAGGTTCACCCAAAAGCAGACTTTGTCAGGGAATCAAGTGAGACAGAAGTACAAAAGTTTTTAAGTAGGTCTGTGGAAGACATTAGACCTCGCCATACTGACACAAACAATCAGTCTGCTTGTTTTGATGTACCTGATCAAAAAACTGTATCCACTCCTCAAGAAGAGCGGATTTCAGCTGGAGAAAGTCAGCCTGCCCGGAAAAGAAGTGTTTCCCATGGATCTAACCATACCCAAAAATCAGAGGAGCAAAGAAATGACCCATCTGCAAGCATTACTAAAGTAATCAGCAGATGCATTGATTCAAAGGAACCAGCAGAAAGGACAGAGGAAAAACCAAAGAAGGAGGGCTTTATACGATCTTCAGAGGGACCAAAACCTGAAAAACTATATAAATCTAAATCAGAAACTCGTTGGGGCCCAAGACCAAGCTCCAGCAGAAGAGAAGAAGGTAATGATAGGCCTGTGAGAAGATCAGGTCCCATTAAAAAGCCCATACTTAGGGATATGAAAGAGGAGCGAGAGCAGCGGAAGGAGAAAGAAGGGGAAAAGGGAGAAAAGGTCACTGAAAAAGTTGTGAAACCTGAAAAGACAGAAAAGAAAGATCCTCTTCCTCCAGTCCCACCACCTGCAGCACCGGTTCAGTCACAGTCGGTTCCACCACCACCTCAACCAGAACTGGAGAAGTTACCTTCAACAGAAACTTCAGCTGTGGTTCAAAAATCACCTCAAGATGTTGAGAAGCCCTCGGAACCTGTAACTGGTGTTGAGGTAGAGCCTGTGGCTAAAACTGTAAACCAGCAAACTGTCACAGTACCAACAATCAAAGAAGAAAAACAACCTGAGAAACTCGGTAGCAAAGACCTTGTTTTAGAGCGGCCTCGACCAGATTCAAGACCAGCAGTTAAAAAAGAATCCACGTTACCCCCTAGGACCTACTGGAAAGAAGCTAGAGACAGAGACTGGTTTCCAGATCAAGGATACAGAGGTCGAGGCCGGGGTGAATACTATTCCAGAGGCCGAAGCTATAGAGGTTCTTATGGAGGGCGTGGCCGGGGTGGGAGAGGGCACACTCGTGATTACCCTCCATATAGAGACAGTAAGCCACGGACAGAGCATGTGCCCCCAGGACCTCTTCGACAGCGAGAAGAAAGTGAAACACGAAGTGAGAGCTCCGATTTTGAAGTTGTTCCCAAAAGAAGACGACAGCGAGGTTCAGAGACTGACACAGACAGTGAAATTCATGAAAGTGCAAGTGATAAGGATAGTTTAAGCAAAGGTAAACTTCCCAAAAGAGAGGAACGGTCTGAAAACAAAAAGCCTATAAAGCCTCAGTCTTCTTTCAAGCCTGAAAATCACATCCGAATAGATAATAGACCTCTAGAAAAACCTTATGTGAGGGATGATGATAGATCTAAACCAGGCTTCCTTCCTAAAGGAGAGCCTACACGGCGAGGCAGAGGGGGAACATTCAGACGTGGTGGAAGGGATCCCGGCGGCCGGCCGTCTCGCCCTTCCACCTTACGAAGGCCTGCTTATAGGGACAATCAGTGGAACCCAAGGCAGGCAGAACCTCCTAAACCAGATGATGGAGAGCCACCGAGAAGGCATGAGCAATTTATTCCTATACCAGCAGATAAACGACCTCCAAAATTTGAGCGAAAATTTGACCCAGCTAGAGAAAGGCCCCGACGACAACGGCCTACCCGACCACCGAGGCAGGATAAGCCACCTCGATTTAGACGTCTCAGAGAGAGAGAGGCTGCTTCCAAAACGAATGAGGTGGCAGTGCCCACAAATGGCACCGTTAATAATGTGGTTCAAGAACCAGTTAATCCTGCTATGGATATTTCTGGGAACAAGACACCAGACTTATCTAACCAGAACTCTTCAGATCAGGCAAATGAAGAATGGGAAACAGCTTCTGAAAGCAGTGATTTCAACGAGAGGCGTGAGAGAGATGAGAAAAAAAATGCTGATTTGAATGCACAAGCAGTTACAAAGGCCGGAGAGAATGTTTTACCTCCAAAAAGGGAAATAGCAAAGAGAAGTTTTTCTAGCCAGAGGCCTGGCGTGGATCGCCAGAATCGGCGTGGCAACAGTGGTCCACCCAAATCTGGAAGGAATTTCTCAGGTCCTAGAAATGAAAGGAGAAGTGGTCCACCATCAAAAAATGGGAAGCGAGGGTGAGTACTTTGTTTTTGCTATAATTGCATTCATACCTGAAAGTTGAATTGAGCAAAGGAGCCAGTCCAGATAGAGGACTCAGACATTGTACTCCCCTAAATTTTTTTGTTCGTTCTCAAAGTATAAGGGTGCTTGAGCAGGAGAGGTTAATGGGTTTCAGGAGTCTTGGCCTCCTAAGTTACATTTTCCAGACGAGTCGTCTTAAGAATTTGTAGCTTTGAGAGAATCTATATATCCGGGGGAGGGACCTGTACAGTGTCTTCCTTTTAGTAAGACATTTTCTTTCTTTCTTTCTTTCTTTCTTTCTTTCTTTCTTTCTTTCTTTCTTTTTTTTTTTTTTTTTTTTTTTTTTTTTTTTTTTTTTTTTTTTTTTTTTTTTTTTTTTTTTTTTTTTTTTTGGCAAGTCATCCTATTAATGATGAGCAGCTCCCCTTTTTTGGTTTTTCTTTGCAAATCTGTGGTGCTCATAGGTGTCCTCTGGGACTTAAGTGTATACATTTTAACCATATGCTTTATCACTCTCTACTGCTTGTGAGGAACGTAAGAATAAATTTTATCTTCCTCTTGAGTTGCAAGCTACAGTGAATGATCCAGCTGAATAGAGTCCCAGAACTGCCACCAAGGCCACAGTAACAGAAATACCGTTAGATTTATTTTAAAAGTTTTTTGAAACTGTGTTAAACTTGGTCTATTCTTTTAAATATTAAAATGTCATTTATGGTAAATTCTTTCTTTTTTTTTTAAGATTTTATTTATTTGACAGAGAGAAACACAGCTAGAGAGGGAACACAAGCAGGGGGAGTGAGAGAGGGAGAAGCAGGTTTCCCGCTGAGCAGGGCACCGGATGTGGGGCTCGATCCCTGGTCTTGGGATCATGACCTGAGCTGAAGGCAGTTGCTTAACCAACTGAGCCACCCAGGCGCCACCTATTAATTTCTTTAATACTGGGAAAGATTATAGTAGCAGCATGCCTAGTTTTGTTCATTCATTCTTTATTTCATCTCTTTGCCTAGTTAATGTAAGTCCTGTTACTTACTATCTATATCAACTCTGCTTCCTCAGTAGTGTAATGGGGAGAAAGTAATCATACTTCTAAAACCTGGTAAAGGTTAAATATATGATGTTTGTGAACTACATAACATATAACATACCTGGTATATAGTAAACAGCTATTATTATGGTGTGCCCTGGGTTTTGATCAGATTCTCAGGTTGCAGCCTGAGCTGATAATTTATTCAGATAACATATTAATCTGCATTGATTAGTTACAGTATACTTAGCATTTTAGGTCACCACACCCATCAACGAAAATACTTTTGCTTTCTGATAACTTAGAAAAAAATTTAGGGAAATAATGCGACCAGTTGTGTTTCCTGAGTACCTTCTTTTTTTTTTTTCTTCTTCCTTTTTCAAAGATTTTACTTATTTATTTGTCAGAGAGGGAGAGTAGCAGGCAGAGGCAGAGGAAGGCTCCCCACTGAGCAAGGAGCCCCATGTCGGCAGGATCTGGACCTGGGGACTAATGACCTGAGCCAAAGGCACTTGATGCTTGTTTAACTGACTAAGCCACCCAGGCATCCCTTCTAAGTACCTTAACACAGAATTTGAACCTCTCTTTAAAAGGCAAAAGAATTAGGATAGCATATGTAGTTACAATGTAGTTATTAACTAACTAAACTATTTGAGTTTTGAGTAATAACACTTAAGGGAAATCTTGATCTGGTTTTATGTAATGTAGATTTCAACAACTCACAAACTTTTATGTCATGTAATAATAAATTTGAACCCTACAGAAATAGCAATTATTGGTTGTAATTAAAATGAGTCTTTTGAAAGAGTCCCATTTAGAAGAAATTATTTTATTCTTTAAACGTTTGAGTTCATGCTTTTTGTCAAGCAGTTGGTAAGCTTTCATCTCAATGATACTATTGGCTAAGATGAAAATGAATTTGTAAACACATTTTCCATGGTATATTTTCATTAACTAAAAAAAATCCAAGAATAAAATTTGGTAGGAAATAAAAACTATTGGTTTGTGAATAATTTCCGTATTAGAAGTGGTTTCTTGTATGCTTACATTTATGTATCTGATTGAACTTTTTTTTTAAAGATTTTCTTTGTTTATTTGAGAGAGAGATGAGAGAGGAGAAGGTCAGAGGGAGAAGCAGACTCCCCACAGAGCTGGGAACCCGATGCAGAACTCGGTCCCAGGATTCCGGGATCATGACCTGAGCCAAAGGCAGTGGCCCACCCAACTGAGCCACCCAGGCGCCCTCTGATTGAACTTTAAAAAAAAGTACACATAGTGTAAACAGAATACTTTTTAAAAATTTTTCATATGCTGCCCTGTTGTGGAAAAGATCCAGTAACAAATACTTTGAACTAGCTTGGATCACAGAATTTTCTGCTCTAAACCACGTTGATTAGCTTATTTATATAATGATAGACACAATAAAAACCCTCAGGGCACAGTTGGAATTCTAGAATTTAATTCCTGGAGAGAAAGTTCACCTTCTTTTTTGGGAAGCTCAGTTTTAGTGACATTGTACTCAATAAAAGCCCCTAAAGCTTACTGGTTTTACAGTTAGAGTTACTTCTGGTTTTACAGTTAGAGTTACAGAAGACAGTTACTTCTGTCACACTGCTGTTTCTCCTTAGATTAAACTTTAGAAGCTGCCAGTTACCATTTTTCTTTTGTTTGGTTATGTGGAGGTAGTAGTAACTGTATTTATTGTTTTGTAGACCATTTGATGACCAGTCTGCAGGCACAGCTGTTGTTGATCCCGTCAGTGGCAGCTCAATGCACCATCAGGATGGAACACCTAATGGTACAGGACAAAAGAACACCAAAGATTCCACAGGGAAAAAAAGAGAAGACCCCAAATCCGGCCCTAAAAAACCCAAAGAAAAAGTAGATGCACTCTCACAGTTCGATCTCAACAATTACGCAAGTATGTCTTATGTTCCTTTTATGTATATATTATCTGTTACATTTGAGTAGATACTATATAATGAAGTCATTAAAGAGAAAGAATTGGCCCTTCAGGGTCGAGATAGAGGCTGATTATGAATCACTAATATGATGAACTAAACACCAATTTTTGGCCCACCCTTGAATGCTTGATAAAGTTCTTGTTAAAAATAACCTACAGTTTTTCACTGTTCTTCATAAAAAAGGAGAAAATTAACCACCCATCTTGCCAAACAGGTGTAGGAAAGCATAGAAGATGAATGAGGATGCTTAAATGTATCTGTATATATGTTTTATCTTCTGTGAAAGAAATGTTGACCTCAGTGACTTATGCCCTTGATAAAATTGCTATCTAAGATATGGAAAATAGAGCATAATAGAATGGGAGACAATATTGCTATGGCTGAGTGCTTTCAGAAAGCCATGAAGTAATAGGATATGAAATGTGTGAAAGATAACACAGGCAATAAGAAAACATTTGTTGAAGAAGTTAACAAGGAATATCTATGAGAAGCCACTTAATACATGTAAAAATGCACTGTTTGCCATTCATTCAGATAGACTTAAGCTGGAAATACTGTGTAAAATTGAGATTTACTAAGATCAAATAGTATTAATGGGAAACTTAGGTTAGGTACTACTATTCCATTAAAAGATGAGAATTTATCTAGGTAATGGTTACTTAAATATACAAAACTTAATTTGGGCCCAGGACTTTGGCATTATTATTTCTACACCAGTCAGTCATTCTCAACGTGTGGTCCCCAGATTATCAGTATCACTTAGAAATTTGTAAGAAATTCAGAATCTGGGCCTCTACCTCAGACCTGCTGAATCAAAAACCCTTGGAGCAGGCTGTGTTTTAACAAAGTTGCCCAGGTGATTCTGATGCACACAAATGTTTGAGAACTGTTGTTCTAGAATACCACTTTCAGATTCACATGGGAAAGAAACTTAGCATAATTGCATGTTTTAGAATTTTTAATTAGGTTATGTAGAGCAGTGGTTCTCAACAGGAGTGATTTTGTACCCCAAGGGACTTTTGGCAATCTCTGGAAACAGTTTTGATTGTCACAATGTGGGGCTGGGTGCTACTGACATATTAGTAGGTATAGGCCAGGGATGCTGCTGAACACCCTAGAGTGCACCAGATGGGCACCTCAAAATGCTCACGGTGCTGAAGTTAGAAAGGCTTGATTTAGAGAACAGAGTAGACCCATGGGAAGTTTGGATGCCAACCTTATGGTGGGCCATAGAGAAAGGAGAGTCTGAACCCCAAATTTGTAAAGTGGCAAATGAAGATGACAAAGTCCACAAAACATTGTCTTCCCAAATAACTGTTTACCAGTTTTCCTTCTAAAGAATTTTGGGGTAGAAAATTCCCAGAGTATTACATTAGTAGATTAAGACATAAAAAGGGGGACACCTGGGTGGTTCAGTTGGTTAAGTGACTGCCTTCAGCTCAGGTCATGATCCTGGAGACCGGGGATCGAGTCCCACATTGGGCTCCCTGCTCGGCGGGAAGCCTGCTTCTCCCTCTCACTCCCCCTGCTTGTGTTCCCTCTCTCGCTGTGTTTCTCTCTGTCAAATAAATAAAATCTTTAAAAAAAGAAAAGACATAAAAAGGTAAGAACTACATTACAATTCTGAGTTCATAGTGGAAGCTGAGCTATACATTTTAAAAGCTTGTTAAGAGTTACTCATCTTGGGGTGCCTGGGTGGCTCAGTTGGTTAAGCGACTGCCTTCAGCTCAGGTCATGATCCTGGAGACCGGGGATCGAGCTCCACATCGGGCTTCCTGCTTGGCGGGAAGCCTGATAATCCCTCTCACCGTCCCTCTGCTTGTGTTCCCTCTCTAGCTGTGTTTCTCTCTGTCAAATAAATAAATAAAATCTTTAAAAAAAAAAAGTTACTCATCTTTAAGTTGTTTTTCATAATACTCATTAAGTAATTTCTCTTTAACATAAAATGTTACAAAGCACCAGGCAAGAACAGGGTATTGAGGGGTGCCTGGGTGGCTCAGTTGGTTGGGCGACTGCCTTCGGCTCAGGTCATGATCCCGGAGACCCGGGATCGAGCCCCACATCGGGCTCCCTGCTCGGCGGGAAGCCTGCTTCTCCCTCTCTCACTCCCCCTGCTTGTGTTCCCTCTCTAACTGTGCTTCTCACTGTCAAATAAATAAAATCTTTAAAAAAAAAAAAAAAAAAGAACAGGGTATTGAAAATGAACAGAAAATATTCTTCAGATTTCTGCAGATGTTGCATGTAGTTGGATAAACTAACTTCAAAACGTTATAAAGAAGCTCTTTGGCAAGAAAATTGAAATAATGGGTGATGTCATGGACACACACTTTTTGGTCAAAAGTGGAAGACTGAAATGAACTTAGAAATATCAAGAGGTTTCTTTGCCACCATGAAGTAATGGAGTGCATGGCATCCATTGAAATGTTTGACCTTTCATTAAAATGAGCATTGCTCCTTAAGACATGTAAAACTATCTTAGATAAATCAGAACCAATCAGACTTCTGTTAGAAAAACGGTAACCCAGAGCACCTGGCTAATTAGTGGCACCTGCAACTCTTGATCTTGGGGTTTTCAGTTCAAGCACCACATTGGGTGTAGAGATCAGTTAAATAAGTATTTTTTAACAAGAAAAGAAAAACAGAATAATAGTAACAGGTTTTCAAAGAGTGGAAGCCAGGGGTGCCTGGGTGCCTCAGTCAGTTGAGCATCCCGACTCTCTATTTTGGCTCAGGTCGTTATCTCCATGTCCTGAAATTGCACCTCTTGTGGGGCTCCACACTCCACAACGTCTGCTCGTCTCTCTCCCTCACCTTGTTCGTGCATGCACGTACATTTTCTCTCTCATAAATAAATAAATAAAACCTTTTTTTTTTTAAAGGAGTGGAAGCCAGTTTTAGTATTTATGGTTTGTTTTCCTGTCCTTGTTTACATAAATGCATATCTTTAGCTATTTGTCCATGAACTGCTCTGTAATAATCCTCTCTTGCCATCCCTCATAAGTTACCACCATCCTAAGTTCTATGTGTGTATATTATTCCCAAGTATTTTATTGTGTGTTCCCCAATTAAAACATACATTATTTGCAAAATTAAAATAGTTTTATCTGAATTGCCTCACCCTTTTTCTTTTTTTTTAATTAATTTTTATTTTTTCCATAACCTAGCCACTCTGTCCTTCCTCTGCTCCCTCAGCGCCTCACCCTTATATTTATTTTGGAAACGTTATACCTGCAACCACAAGTCGCATTTCCTGAACTATTTCAGTTTTGCTTTTATTTTAATTTTTTAAATTTTTTTTATTTTTAAGATTTTATTTATTTGACAGAGAGAAACACAGCGAGAGAGGGAACACAAGCAGGAGGAGTGAGAGAGGGAGAAGCAGGCTTCCCGCCAAGCAGGGAGCCTGATGTGGGGCTCGATCCCGGGTCTCCAGGATCATGACCTTAGTCAAAGGCAGTCACTTAACCAACTGAGCCACCCAAGCGCCCCTCAGTTTTGCTTTTAAATATTAAATTTAAGGAATCTAGATTTCTTATACTCACTGGGATGTATGATTTTAAGAAGATAGCATGAATAATTTTTAGTTGGACAATGAGTTGAAGATAACATCTTGAGTTATTCATCTGCTAGGTTATTATGATGTGTATATCTATGCCACTTTACATTCACATAGAACATTCATATGTATTTCATTTATTTTTACCATCTACAGATTATAGAGACAATTGATCTACATAGAACAGTCATTTAGAGTCATAAGACCAGCTTGGCTATTCACCAGTCACCTTTAGCATACCGGCTTCTCAGAGTTTATTTATCCTTAAAAGGGGGGAACAAATATTAATACCCACCTCTTAGAATGGTTAGATGCAAATGAAATAGAGTGTTGTGTAGATCTTTATAGGACAGTATAGATCTGAGGATGGGAAAGTAGAGGTTAGGCAATTTGACTAAGATAGTAGGATGATACTGAGTGGTTTGTTTTTTGATATGATGATTTTAAAAGACATCACTGCTGTATTACTGAAGAAGAGAAAGGTCTATATCATTTAAAGCACTTCAAAAAGTCAAAAGACTTTCTTTAAGCTTATTTATGAAATATATATGTCTATGCATTCTTTCCAAATCTTACTAATACATGGCCATTGTGTGATATGGGAATTGGGTTATACTGTGAGTTACAAGAACTAAATTTTTGTCTTGTCTTTTTTTTCCTTTTTTTAATCACTACTGGACTAAACATTTCTATTTTTTTCATTTGAAAAAATATGTATCTTTTCCCATACCCATAGGTGTTGTTATAATTGATGACCATCCTGAAGTAACAGTAGTTGAAGACCCCCAGTCAAATTTGAATGATGACGGTTTTACTGAGGTGGTTTCCAAAAAACAACAAAAACGTTTACAAGATGAAGAACGTCGAAAGAAGGAAGAACAAATCATACAGGTTGCTAGTTACTTAGATTGTTGCCCAAAAGATACTAACAAGTAGTTAAGGTCTCTGCCATCTATAATGTTAAGGCTACATTAATTCAAGTGTTCAGAATGACTTGATTTTCACAACTTTAAGCTTTTTACCCAGAATTGAGGTAGATTTTAAAAAATAGAATATAGGCACTGTAGCTCACTATGTGCCTGAGAGTAGACTCACCTTTACTTTAATTCAAGAAGATTTCATGTTTTACTTATGGCAGAGTTAGAGTTAATTTTAAGTTCTCTTGGAAATCTAATGAACACAATTGCCATGATCTAATAAATTGCAGATTCTTCATCTATAAAGGTTTTGATTATAATCTAAATTAGTTCATTTAAACACACAAAATGAATCAAGATTAGTTACTCCATTTAAATCAACCCAAACAACCATTTTGCTAAATGCCAACACAGGATAAAAATTAGTAAAATACATACATCATAGTGATAACAAGCTATCGGATGAGAAGCCTCAAATACAAAGAAACACTGTAAAAATCTTATGTTAGTGGTAATACTAAGTTCAGTTGAATATAGACCTTAGGACTAGATACTTTTAGAAGTCATTCATTGATTCATTTGTCTATTAATTTATTTTGGAGGGTAAAAATAGTGCATAAATCTTGTATAGCGTAACATCCCAGCAACACCCACAGACTGATGTTTCTGTGGTAAACATGAGTGAAGTCGGTAAGTAGCTTTTTGTCAGATTAGGTCAGATTTTGCTGCCAAATGAATTCATTGAAAAATTCCTTCCAATATTTAAATTTTAGAATTATAGAAGAGAGATTGTGGAACTGTTTATCAAGAATATATAGTACATATTAGTCTTTTTTCCCCTGTAGCATCTTTGTTTTCATAGCAGCCTTGACATTTTGCTCTGTTGAGTGCCTATTTTGAAAAGTAAAGGAGGTAAATTAGTAGATCTTGTCAGAGACTGTGTTCATGAACTATACTTTTGGTTCCTACCAATTTTTTAAGGTTTGGAACAAAAAGAATGCAAATGAGAAAGGAAGAAGTCAGACTTCTAAGCTTCCTCCACGGTTCGCCAAAAAGCAGGCTACGGGGGCTCAGCCGGTACAGGCTCCAGCTCCCGCTCCAGCTCCAGCAGCGGTTCCAGGTCCAGCCTCGGCCCCGGCCCCAGTTCCAGCCTCGGCCCTGGCTCCAGTCCTGACCTCAGCCTCAGCTCCACTCCCGACCTCAGCCTCAGCTCCAGTTCCAGCCTCCACCTCAGCTACGGCCACAGTCTCCTCTTCAGCTCCAGCCCCCATCCTCGCCTCTGCTTCATCCCCAGCCTCTGTCCCCATCCTTGCCTCAGCCCCCGTTCCCATCCTTGCTTCAGCCCTAGCCCCAACCTCAGCTGCAACTCCAGCCCCAGCCACCTCAGCCCCAGTCACCCCCGCCTCAGCCCCAGCTGCCTCAACCCCAATTCCAACCCCAGCCCCAGCCCTGGTCCCTGCCCCAGCTTCAGCCCCAGCCCTGGTCCCAGTCCCTGCTCCAGCCCCCAGTGCACCAGCCCAGACTCAGGGACAGACTCATAAACCAGTCCAGAGCCCACTACAGACTACAGCACAGTCTTCAAAACAGCCACCACCTTCACTTAGACTACCTTCAGCTCAGACACCTAATGGCACAGATTATGTAGCCACAGGGAAGTCCATCCAGACCTCACAGTCCCATGGCTCACTGACAACTGAATTATGGGATAACAAGGTGGCCCCACCAGCTGTGCTGAATGACATCTCAAAGAAATGTAAGTTCAGCAGAGAAGTGAGGGATGGGGTATGGCATGAGAATGTTGGGGTTTCCAATTTTATTTGTATACTCAATATATTTTTTCCTAGCCACTTCCTTTTTCTTAGTAAGAAGCAGTAAGAGTAATTTTTTTCTTCACTTCCTTTCTTAAAAACCTTTGTTTCTAAAACATATGTGTTATACTTTTAATGGCATCTTTTATGGGCACAATTTTATGTTAAGAAAATACACAATGTTTGCGGGGGTAGCTTATATTTTGGTATGCTGATGTCTCTAAGTGTATTGTGAAAATGCACTTAGTATTGTTTTGTTGTCTAGCTGCCATTAAAAGAAACTATAAATTACATCAGGGATTATTAGCCTCTAAATTTTAATGGTTGTATTTCCCATGACTTCTTTTCAGTGGGTCCCATTAGTCCACCACAGCCACCTTCAGTCAGTGCATGGAATAAGCCCCTAACGTCGTTTGGATCAGCCACTTCATCAGAGGTAGGAGTACACTTAATAATGGTCTTAGCAGGGTTAGTGTGTCATTTCCTTAACATGGTTTCTCAAACTTGAGTGTGCATCACAATCACCTTGGGCAGTTTGCTGTAAGGAGGGAGCAGAGACGTGACAATAGATAAAAGTAGAGTTTTTTTAAAATTCAAAGACTTCATTAAAGAGGGTTTCCTGCTGCCCCTATTCCAGTTCAGCTCTTTGACTTAGGTCTGGAGAAGACTTCATCATCTGTTTTAAAAGTTCTACAGAGGGGTGCCTGGGTGGCTCAGTTGGTTAAGTGACTGCCTTCGGCTCAGGTCATTAAGTTCTACAGAGATCTCAAGCAAAATATGAAATTACTACATTCAGTATTTAGGATTCTCCACTTAATCATTTTTCTTCTGCCTGTTGGTATTCATTAGGATTAATCATAGCCTTCCTTGCATAGATATTTCATGCTTAATGATGAAGGATGAAGTGGAAGGTTTGTTTCTTTTGTTTTAGATGGGTGCACTGGATTTAATGAGTTTATTAAAATGTCTGGTCCCAGGTTTTAAGTTGACATTCAGTACAGGAGTAATAATTTCTCAGCACTCTGAGCTGCAGGATTTCTCTTGCGGATGTTCTACTATAGGTTTGCAATACCGAAAGAATGCTTACATCTGCCTTCAGCCAGTTGGAGGAGGAAAATACTTTGGTGGTATCCCATTTTTTTCACACACACCTTTTTTCATCCTCTTTATGTTTTCTGGATAAAATGTAATTTTTTTTTTTGGTGCACCTTCATTGCACATGATTTTGGAATATTGTCTCATGGTGAACTTTTGAGCTAGCAAAGTTACGTTTCGCTTTTAATTCACATCAGAGGATGGAAAGCATTCCTTAGTGGGACTTATTTACATTATCCTAGTGAAATACATTTCTTAATGATTATTTTGTTCAGTGCAGTGAATGTTAGATACACTGAATAGTCTCACAAAGGTAATATGATTTTAAGCTCTATTATCCTTGTATTATGTATATTTTGTGCACATTTTTTGTTTCAAAGGATATGATACTCTCCTAGAACTAACATTTTCTACTATTGCTGTTAACTAACTGTCCATCCATTTTTTAATTTCTTTGAACTCTTTGTAACTTCTTGTTTCTGTACATAGTATGTTTCAGTGATTAATTATTGTACTGTTTCACTTTTCTAATACTGACTGTACATTTATACTGAACTAACTGTAGAATTTCAGCATTGACTAAAAGCAAAGAGAGGGACTCCTGGATGGCTCAGTCGATTAAGCAGCTGCCTTCAGCTCAGGTCATGATCCCATGGTTCTGGAATGGAGTCCCGCATCAGGCTCCATGCTCAACAGGGAGCTACCTTCTCCCTCTTCCTCTGCTGTTGCTCTACCTACCTGTGCTCTCTCTGTGTCAAATAAATAAAATCTAAAAAGAAATAGATTCAGTAATGTTTGCCTGTATTTGAAAGAGAATGTTCAGATACTAAAAATAAATCTGAATTGACATAGCCTGTTCATAATGTTGACATTGTTACACTGATAAATGTAACAGTAACTTTACACAGTAGTTGATACACTGAGTTCAGGGATGCTGAAACTAATATGAAGCAATGATTTGATTATAAGACCAAAGCCTGAAGTTGAACTTTGCCCCAAGTTTTGTCTGTTTCTGAAAATGTTAAGTAATTATTATAAACATCACTTATAAATCTGTGTATTGTCTAGCTTTCTGCTTGTTCATCTTCTATTAACACTACTTCTCCTAATACCTGCGATGTTCCAGCCTCACTAGACTTTTAAAAATTCTTAACCTCTACACTAGGCATTTGCTGTGCCGGAATCACTTCTCGCTGATTTTCTCTTTTAGATTGAGTTTCAGTGTAACCTCCTCAGGACCGTTTCCTACCAGTCTAAAGTGGCTTAACCATATTTTGATTTTTGCATATCCCTCATCTGATTTTCTCGTTGTTCATATTCTCCATGCACTATGGTGCACCTTCTACAAGTTAGACGATTCTTAGAGTCTATCTGGATCAGTGCCTAGCACAAAGAAGATGCCACATAAATTAACAATTTAATTGGATTCTTTATTACCAATCACAGTATTTTAATGGGCATGTTTCATTTTATTTCCAAGCATACTTTTTAAAAGTAGGTGACACTGGTGTTGCTATCTTCTGTCCCTCATTCATTCATCTGTTTATTTGTTGCTGGTGCTATCTTTGTGTGTTTGTTGCTTTTACTTTTGTTTTAGAGGAGCAAATAACTTGAGACTCATAGTGAAACTCATGACACTTAAAGCTAGCACTTTAAAAACTTAAGTCTTGGGGGCCTTGGTGGTTTAGTCAGTTGATTTCGGCTCAGGTCCTGGGATCAAGCTCCTCCATGCTCAACTTAGAGTCTGTTTCTCTCCATCTCCCTCTCCCTTGGCGGCTCCCCCCACTCCTGTTTTTGTGCATGCGAGGTCTGTCTCTCTCAGATAAATAAATCTTAAAACATAAATAAAAACGAAGTCTTGTATCTTAAAACATAAATAAAAACGAAGTCTTGTCCTAGTTTTCATTTTATTCCTTTTTAGTACAGATCAGTAGTGGCTAAAGGAAAATTTCTCAAAACATGATCAGCGTCAGTTAACACAGATCACTTCAAAGCTCCTTCCCTTGTACTTTTGAAATATGTGCTACTACATCATTCAGTCATATTTGAACTTTCTTTGCTTGGATAAATACGTTTTAAAATATTTTCTTCCTAGGGAACAAAGAATGGTCAAGAAAGTGGAGTTGAAATTGGAATCGACACAATTCAGTTTGGTGCTCCAGCTTCAAATGGGAATGAAAATGAAATTGTGCCTGTACTTTCGGAAAAAACTACTGACAAGATACCAGAACCTAAAGAACAACGGCAGAAGCAGCCACGGGCAGGCCCTATCAAAGCTCAGAAGGTAAATTATAATTCATATTACAGATAGAACTATATGAAAACCACTAACACTTTAATGGGAGAACTAGCAATGATTTTGAAATGGAATTTAATTTTCAGCGAATGTCTTTGATCACGATACCTTTTTGTCATAAACATTGAATTTTTAGCTTCCAGATTTGAGTCCGGTAGAAAATAAAGAACATAAACCAGGTCCTATTGGAAAAGAACGTTCATTAAAAAATAGAAAAGTAAAAGATGCCCAACAGGTGGAGCCAGAAGGACAAGAGAAACCAAGCCCCACTACAGTCAGAAGTACAGATCCTGTTACAACAAAGGAAACCAAAGCAGTGGCAGAAATGTCTACTGAAATAGGAGCAATGATTTCAGTGTCGTCCACAGAGTATGGCTCTAATGTGAAGGTAGGCAACGTGCGGTGGCCATGGGTTCAGGTAATGCGAACCGTGTTGAAAATGAGTGGGGAAAACAGGAATGATAGTTGTTTTTTCTGATCTTCTTTTTCTTTTATTTTGGCTTATGGCATATAATTCTGTAAACTATCTGGGTTATTTTTTCTACAAGAGAATATTTTATTTCATCATATGCATTTGTGATCTCAAGAAGTTCCTTATAGTAAATTATTTCTTTGTGTGAAAATCTACTCTTACAGTTTGAAGTGAAAAATGTATACATAAGATTAGAATGGTTTTTCTTGGGTTTACAGGCTTTGAAAGGATTGCTCTAGACTTTTATTTTGTTAGTGGGGTTACAGTGGTATCTTATCTTGCCCATTAGTAAGATTTTGAAGTCAGGAACTAAGTCAGATTAAATTTTTATTAACTCCAGTATAGGCAGTTTTCATCCAGGATCATTGTTTCATTAGTTGAGCACCAGAGGAAATAACCGGCTTGAATTTAGGGGCCACATTGAATGAAAGGTGCATATCTTTAAAAATAATCATTATGGCAATATGCAAAGATACACTGAGTGACTTATATGGACTAACATTTGTGGGAAGACCAAAATTTGTATCTGCCATTTTGTGTTCACTTTGGTACATATTGGGAAGAAAGGTAAGTGGGTACTTTCATGTTATTTGATGATTTCTTTCTTTTAATTGTGATATAATCAATATATGTAAATAAAAAACTCTTACGATCCATATCTACCATATTTAAAGAAGAGAGTCATATTGATAACCAAGTTTATCCTAAAACCTAAGTGCAGCAACTAAGATATTGACGTTCATTTATCTATGTTGTATTTCAAAGAGAATAAAAAATCAGTAGTTGAAAGTAAGCTATAAAGTATGAGAGCCACACGGAGTTCTTTTAGTAACCCATAGAATTAAATAGTTGGTACTATTGGCAACCTCCTAATACTGTGAAGTATATTTAAATTTTTAAAAATTTTTGTAATTGCAATAAAGTTGACATAATATAGCAATGCATTTTTAAAATAACGTATAGGACCTGGCAGTAGTTGAAATGTTACCACTTCCGTGGTGAGTCCATGTTTATTTTATCACAGTATTAGTCTTAAGATTTGAATGACTTGAGTCTTAAGATCTGCTCTCCTCTCCTGCTTTCCTTCAAAACAATTTGACAGTCGTTAGGCTACCAGTAGAAAGTGAGTCATTAGTTTACAATTTCTTTTTATTACTACTCCACAGGAGTCTGTAACAGACTATACTACACCTTCTTCTTCTCTGCCTAACCCTGTGGCTACTAATAATGCAAAGATGGAGGATACTTTGGTTAATAACGTAAGTAATCTCAAATGTGGAAAGTGTGGTTAGGAATCTGGCTGTTGTTATCTAATACATAGTGCATAGTGTGTGACCAGTTATTTAATTCTTCTTTAGGAAAGGGCTGTAGTGAATTTGCATTTTGGAGCACTAATAATTAGCAAAAATAGTCAAAACTTAGGCTCAGTTTCATAAGTACTAATCCTGTTAACCTGGTTTTGTATGAATTTTTGTTCTTCCTGCCCACATTCTGCAAGTTGAGTAATTTATTTGGTAATTTTGTTTTTAAATGAAACCTTTTGCAACACAGTTGGAAGCTCATTCAAAACAAAAGGCAATCAGGGTGTTAAGAATTCAGGGGTTTTTTTTGCTGTACCCTAGCAGCAATTCTCTTGTGAAGTTTGAGCTGTAATATATATGTAAGTACTTCAGAAACCCTTAAGTGCTGTGTTAAAAAGTGGTAGTAAGTCATGTAAGTTTTTAGGCTGTAATTTTCCAGAACAACTATGTTAAGATTCAAGATTATGTTAAGGCAGTACAGTCCATCCTAGTTCATTGACAGGGGAAAAATTGTAAACCCAAACAAGTTAGCTAACCCTCTATGTAGAAGAGCATTTTAGAAGGTACATGTATAGCCCTTGTTTTGGAGGGCAGGTATGTTAGAAATTTGGTCACCTGCTCTTTTTTTTATATATAATTTAATCCAACTTTAGTTGGGCTGTAGGACTTGAGGAAAAAAGAAGCGACTGTGTCACACATTTTTTCCCTTAATGGCAGGAGAGCTTTGTAGGAGCCGATTAATTCCTCCAGCTTCCAGATGTAGTAGAACTTCACTTGTTGTGCCAGATCCTTTCCCCCTGACCTTTTGGAGGGTGTTAAATTTATTTAACTTCCTGTAAGTGGGGAGGGTATGTGCTATGCTGAGTGCTGTGAATTGTGAATCACAGACTCTGTTACCTCTGAAACAAAATAATACATTATATGTTAACTATTTTTTAAAAAGGGGGAAAAAAGTAGTAGAATTTGAGAAAGACAAAAAGACACTGTCAATTGTCAGGCAGTCAGTGGCACTATGTCGATTATCAAATATTGAATCAGTAATGTCTCAAAAGTTTAATTTTACTTTTAAATCATGTCTTTTCTCATTTAGAAAATGTAGAGTATTTCTTAGATGTCACTTTTTCAAGAAAGTATATTGATGCTTTCTGCCAAATCAACTTCTGAAAATACGATATATGAAATACAAATAAGTAAAGAAAGATTATTCTAGGAACCCTTCAGTGTCATTGGAAATACCCATTTGAGTGTTTTAGTGGTTTCTGTGTGATCTAATTAAAATGTAGTGTGACTTGCGTGTGCAGGACAGCTGAAGGGGAGAGATCTAGTCTTGTGTCTAAGCAAATAGCCTACATTTGATTTTTTAGTTGTGTTTGGAACATGTTTGGAAATAGGAACATCCACTTTGGGTCATCAGTTTGGAATGATTTCTCAGTGTTGGGTATCTGCCGAGTGTGGTGGTGATTCTGAACGTGACTAATGCAGTTGTTAAAAACAAATGTCCTGCATGGGAAAAGTTTTAGGACCTTTTGAAATGTTTCTTTTTCACTCCCTAATTAGTGTGGTTGAGGGTTCCATTTTATGCATAGAACTTCTGTACTTTGAAAAAATTATTCTTGATAAAGACTTACACCCTTATCAAAACTTACCTACTTTTTGAGGATTTTTAGCTGGTTCTTTATTGCTTAGTGTTTCCTAATGTGACAACCATTTTGAATACTTGAGTGTCTTAAAAACTTAAATGCAAGTGGTGGTTTTGATTATTCCTAGCATAGCTGTTTTAAAGATTTATATTTAAAGTAATCTCCATAAGTAACCCAGAGTATTAGTCTGTTAGATACTCCATAGTATCACAACGTGATTATCTTAAAACCCTCAGCCTTCTCTGTCATTTTATCTGAATAACTGAATCTCTGAATAAAATTTCAAGATTCATAGACTTAAAGGGAAAAAGAGATGTGCTTAGTGAGTTTCTAATATCTTCATGTTTCTAAAAATATTTGCCACAATCATGTTATAACTGTAGGGAAGCAGTTTGTTTAGTGTAAGGGGGTGGTGGTACTCTATACTTTCCTCCCTATTTAAATTTTGTTCTTGAGTCTAGTTACAAGAATGTTGACTATCTTGCAGGAAAGAGGTTAATTTCCTAATATTTACAGTGTCATGTTAAATACTTCTGATAGAATCTGGGATCCCTTAAAGGTAGAAATCATATTCCTTATAGCTTTGCTATGCAGTGTATGGCCACTGACCAGCAGCATGACTACATCTGAAGTGCAGGATTTCAGGCCTTTCCCCAGACCAACTGATCAGAATCTGCACTTTAATAGCCTCCCCAGGTGACTTGTACACATTAAAATACATGAGGCACTGCCTTTATGTGTATACCTTATATTTGGGACAGATTCTTTTTCTGTAATTATATGCATAAAAAAGCAGATAGTGTTTCTCTAAGATGACCAGAATTATCAATTAATGCAGACACAGTGTACCTCTAAGTAAGCAGATATTCCTTTTGGCTCTCATGAAAAATAAATACCCTTAGAAGAGTACATTAGCAATATCTGTATGGGGCTTTTGTAGCAGACTTAGTTTAGATTATGATATGTGTTACCTACCTTTACAGGTGCCCTTGCCCAACACCCTCCCCCTCCCTAAGAGGGAGACTATACAACAGAGCTCCAGCCTAACTTCAGCTCCTCCCACTACTTTCAGCCTCACCTTCAAGGTATGTACAACAGCCTCTCTAAAGGTCCTTGATGCATGCATGCTAGGGGATATGAGTTAAAAATACTCGGTATTTTTACTTGTTTGGTGTGGTAAGCAACAATACTAAGCTGAGGAAATAGTTATGTCAAATTATACCTTAAATTTTATTAACTTCTAATACACTTTAGAGAGAGGCCTATTATGCTTGTGAATTTTGTCCAAAAAATATAGGAAAGCACTTATATTCTGTGTTTGTCTTGAGTTCCTTTTAGAAACCTTAATTTTTGGATATATTAGTTGTGTATAAAACCAACTGGCTAGGTGAGTTGCATGTTTGTTGTTGTTTATCATAAGTTCCCATAATGCTAAGACTGCTAATTTTCTGTCTCGCCTGTTAACTGTGTGAATTGAATGAATGCATTTTAATAGTTAGAATATTTTATGAAAAAGTAATCAATTAATACAGGTGATTTTGATTTGATATTTGTTGGATAATTTTTGAATAAGAGGGCAAAAGTTCGGGGCGCCTGGGTGGCTCAGTTGGCTAAGCGACTGCCTTCGGCTCAGGTCATGATCCCGGAGACCGGGGATCGAGTCCCACATCGGGCTCCCTGCTCAGCGGGAGGCCTGCTTCTCCCTCTCTCACTCCCCCTGCTTGTGTTCCCTCTCTGGCTGTGTTTCTCTCTGTCAAATAAATAAAATCTTTAAAAAAAAAAGGGGGGGGGGCAAAAGTTCGATTATAGACAACATGTTTTTTATTTCAAGAAATTCAGGCTTATTTTTTTTAACTCCTGATGTGTTTATAATATTGAGCTATGTTACTAATGCTTTTTTAGTTATTTGAAAGAATTTTAAATTAATTGTTCACCTCCAACTTAGTCAGTGGTTAAAAAAGGGACCTGAAATTAAGTGAAGTGGTTTTGTTGTTGTTGTTGTTGTTGTTGTTTTTAAGATTTTATTTATTTGACAGAGAGAAACACAGCTAGAGGGAACACAGCAAGGGGAGTGAGAGTGAGAGAAGCAGGCTTCCTGCAGAGCAGGGAGCTGGATGCAGGAACTCAGCCCTGGGGCTCCAGGATAATGACCTGAGCTGAAAGCAGATGCTTAATTACTAAGCCACCCAGGCGCCCCTAGTGAAGATGTTTTTCATGTGTATATATTTATCCCATTCGTGGTGTTTATTCAGTTTTACAATCTGGGCAAGTATTTAACTTCTATAGCAGGGCTTCCTAATGCTGCTGCATTGGTTGACAGTGGCTCATTGATGGCCTTAACAAGAGGGGGAAACACATTGGTCAGTGTTCATTTCTAGAAGTTTGAGAGTAAATTTTATGAGACAACCACTTTTGTTTTGTGTCAGCTCCCATCATTGCCCAGTCTTACTCTTTACTGCCAGTTCCTGCTTAGACTTTATAGGTTTCCCCCTGGAATGAGTATCTCAGTCTGTTTCGTACTATGTCTTTTGTGTGGTTTTGACTACATGCTAGTCAAGGCTAGTCCAGTTTCACATAAGCAGATAAGAGATCATAAATTATTCTTTAGGTCAGATGTTAATTTTTCAGAGAACCCATTTAGCCTTGCCTTTCACTTAATGTTTTTAATATTCCAAGAAGAAATATGCATTTAGAATGAAAGTGAATCTAAATTAAATTTCATTAGCTTAAAACTTTCTCTGGTTTCTTTACTTCTGCTGACATCTCTCTATTTGGATAATATATGAAGCACAGAAAAGTTTTATTATGTGGATTTTACTGACAGCATATTTGTAAAGGGGAGAACTGATATAATTAAATAATTGTACTTGTTTTCTTGAATTTCCAAAAACAGAACCTAAATTTCCTTGTTGCTGAAGAAATGAAATGAAGCCACATGTATGTGGCCTGTATGTTATACAAGCTTGATTAGCCGTAATTTGTGTGTTCCCAGCATGACAAAACTAGTGTAAAAGGCGTTGTGTGCGCTGTAAAACTGCTCTAAACCATGCAATCTCAGTACAAATTGCATTTTGTCTAACTTCCTAAATTTTTTTATTGATTTTTTTTTTCCTTCTTAAGACTTTTGTTTTGAAGTAAAACACATTTGAAACTAGCAACGTGATTTTGGGAAGACTCAAGCAAATCTAGAAGTGTCCCATGTTTTGGTATTATAGGGATGATATTAGTCATCTAAGAAAAAGTTAAATTATATGTAACATGTATTTCTCATTCTTACAATTAAAATTTAATAAGGTTAAATATTTTTAAATTGATACTTCAAGGACCGACAGCCTCCTAACTATGGCATTAATAATTGTTACTTGATTTTTTTAGTAGCTGAATTCTCTAGATTACCTTGTGGGTTTTTTTGTTTGTTTTTTCCACAGCCCAGTTTTTTGACTAGTAGTAAAAATTCACAATCTGTGTATCTGTTTCCTTCTGTTGACCTATATCTGTGCCCTCCAGTTTAGGATCCACTAGCCACTTCGTTAGTAAGCACTTAAATGTGGCTAATACAAGTTGTAGTGTGTGTTGTAAGTGTAAAATAAAAATAAGACAGTGGATCTGAAATGTTAATATTTAAAAAGTTAAAATGTCACTTTTTGTGTTAATTATAGGTTTTAATTACATTGTAGGTACACTGGGTTGAATAAAATGTGTTACCAAATTAGTGTTAGCCTCTTTATTTTTTTAAATGTGGCTATTAGAAAATTTAAAATTATACATACGACTTGCATTTATGTCAGTTGAATAGTACTGGTCTAGATAGTTTAAAATAAGGTCTGCTTCTGCATTTTTTTCCTTATAGATTTTATTTATTTGGTAGAGAGAGACACAGCAGGAGGAGTGGGAGAGGGAGAAGCAGGCTTCCCATTGAGCAGGGAGCCTGATGCAGGGCTCAATGCCAGGACCCCAGGATCATGACCTGAGGCAAAGGCAGATGCTTAATGACTAAGCCACCCAGGCACCCCTTTTTCTACATTAAAAAAGATTTTATTTATTAATTTTAGAAAGGGTAGGCATACAGGCAGGATGAGGAGGAGAAAGGGAGAATTTTCCAACACAGAACCCAACTCAGGGCTCAGCCCCACAACCCTGAGACCAGGACTTGAGCTAAAACCTAAAGTTGGATGTTTAACGGACTGAGCTACCCAGGCACCCCAGTCTGTTTCTACATTTTAAGAAACCAGGAGGCTACAGCCAAAACCTGTAGCCGCAAATACAATCTGACATGTTTGATGAGGTATGGATGTAAAACAAGACATTTTTACTGCATCCAAGCCTAAAACCTATATGGTTGGTTACTTTGCCTTTTAAGATTAACACTGAACGTAAACAGCCAAACAAAAAGTACCTGACCTCTGCCATTGAGAACTGCTGCTTTACAGAGAAAGAATTGAAAATAGGTATTTATGGAGGGCCTTCAGTGCCTTTCTGACTGGAGTTAGAACCTTGGGTCCGTCCTAAAGGGACATGGTATTTCTGTTTCCTTATTCACCAGTGAGGTGGGGACAGGAGTGCAATGGGGACAGTATAGGAGCTGTGACTTTATATTTTGCTGACTTCTTTGCCAAAGCTGTCAGCAAGCAGGCTCTCCTTAGAGGCATAATTATAGCCCACTGCCTGTTAGAGGAAAGGAACAAAGATAAAGGGGCAAGTGAAAGGTTTGAAAGCCTTATGGGTCTTAATCTTTTATTTTTGTGGTCTTTTGAAAGATTATATCTAGAACTTAAAAATACATATATGTATGTTTGTGTATATATGTATAATCTGTGTTAGCATAGTGTTTTGTCTGTTTGTTTTTTGCTGTAACAAAAAATGGCCATTCTATTATAGATGGAGTCTGCACGCAAGGCATGGGAGAATTCTCCAAATGTAAGGGAGAAGGGATCTCCAGTAACTTCCACAGCACCTCCAATTGCAAGTGGAGTCAGCAGTAGTGCCAGTGGACCAAGCACTGCTAATTACAACTCATTCTCAAGTGCATCCATGCCTCAGATTCCTGTTGCTTCCGTCACTCCCACCACATCACTATCAGGTAGGAGGTTTTTATACCTTTCCTTTAAATGTCTTTATTATTTAAAATTTCTTTTGATCTTTTCCTGTTTACTGTCTGCCCCCCAAATTTATTACTTACAAAATATGTAAGACTGCACAAGGTCTAATTATCAGCTATTTCGTAAACTCTTTTTGCCATTCTTAAACCCTCCCCTCTCTTAACCTTTGTCCAGTTTTACTTAGTTTGACAAAGAGTTATTGATGACTTACTAAAACACTTCGCTTGATGGATCTTCTGCCTGCCCCCATGCCCTCCATGTCATGCCCCCCCATTGTAGGTATTAATAAGTAATTGGTGAAAAGATGTTTATCTTGTTCCTCTGAATTTTCCCATAAAATTCGTCTTTTGATTTTTATTTTTTAACTCATATATAGCTAATTAGTCCAACTCAAATAATACAAAATTATTATACAGGTTGTAAATTTTTGTGGTCTGTATCTAATTTGAAGGAGCTATAGGTCTAAATCTGTTGGAATGACATACATTTTCTGGTGAAGCGTTAGGGGTAGAGAATTTCCAGTTTGTTCTTGAATAGGCAATATTTATTGAGTTTTTTGGCTGGGGGTGGAGGGTCTGTTTTTTTGTTTTGTTTTGTTTTGTTTAAGATTTTATTTATTTGACAGAGAGGGAACACAAGCAGGGGGAGTAAGAGAGGGAGAAGCAGGCTTCCTGCCAAGCAGGGAGCCTGATGTGGGGCTCAGTCCCGGGTCTCCGGGATCATGACCTGAGCCGAAGGCAGTCGCTCAACCAACTGAGCCACCCAGGCGCCCCAGAGGGTCTGTTTTTAAGGAGAGTCCATCAACTCTCCAAATTAGAAAGTGCTTTTATTCTTTAGATTTTTCACTAGCATGTAATCCTTGCATTAAACTGCATTTCATTTGGGGGCTTTACAGTTCTTAACCATACTCTTTCGAAAACAGAAATTTCCTTTCAGGCTTTCCCAGTATTCTCTCATGTTGCCAAAGCAACAGAAGCTGCTTTCTAAAAGATATAAGATATATCCGGCACAGAATTTACTTTCTTTTACTGGTTCTCATTTGGTGATTGCACTGCTGTTTTTCACCATTCTGGCATTCTGTACCAAAAGAATTGGTCTTTGGGATGTGTTGTGGTTATTTTGATGTTATGTGGAATCAGAAATATTCAAATCAAAGAGCATGTATTCCCTACCATCCATTTGTAAGATATCTTCATTATGTTTACTAGCTGGGGCCCCAATCATTTGAGTGGGTATGGGTTGGGGTTGTAAAGCAACCAGGAACACAGTATGGTAAAGAGATTAGGAAATAAAAGGGACTGGGAGGGTTCCCTTCCAGTCATAGTGGACCCTTAAACAGCGCTAGGGGTTAGAGGCACTGACCTTGCTGACCAACACATGCAGTCAGGAACCCGACTGGCACTCCCCCCAAATTAACTACTAAGAGCCTACTATCGACTGGAGGCCTTACTGATAACATAAATTGCTGATTAACACCTATTTTGTATGTTACATAAGTATCATATGCTGTATTCTTACTATAAGCTAGAAAAAGGAGAATGTTACTAAATCATAAAGAGAAGATAAATTTACAGTACTGTACTGTATTTAATTGAAAAAAGTCTGCATATAAGTGGTCCCACACATAGTTTAAACCTGTGGTGTTTAAGGGTCAAGTGTACTTCTTTCTTCCAGGTCTCTTCCCACACTCTCCTCAATTAAGATAAAAGTATCTGTTTCTTACCCAGTCATCCTACTGGTAGACTCAAGTGGAAGAACATAGGTGCCTTGATCTTGGTCCTCTCTTAGATCAGACATCATTTGAAGTGTGAAAATAATGGCGATTGCATCTTGGTTTTTTTTTTTAAGATTTTATTTATTTATTTGACACAGAGATCACAAGTAGGCGGGGTGGGGGGAGGAAGCAGGCTCCCTGCTGAGCAGATGTGGGGCTCAATCCCAGGACCCTGAGTTCATGACCTGAGCAGAAGGCAGAGGCTTTAATCCACTGAGCCACCCAGGCGCCCCTGCATCTCATTTTTTTAACCAGATCCAAGAATTGTCTTTCACTCCAGTATTAGAGCCATCATCACCCACTAATCGGCAGAACTAATTGACCCTTCAAGATCTTAAGTTTTATAAATCTACTTATTAATAGTTTATTTTCTTTTTAAGGTATTATTATATACTTTTTACCGGTGTATATATATATATAAGGAGAGTGAGAACTAAATGTAACCTTAAGTTTATATGGTGGTTAAGGAGCAATTATCTCTAAAGGCCCATTTTACCTTGATGATTATTAAGGTGCAGCACTTTATTCTCCTGTGTCTATGCCTGACCTTAGTAGATGTTTAAATATTTATTCATAAATGAATGAAGCTCTTAAGATTACCGGTAAGGTAGGGGCGCCTGGGTGGCTCAGTTGGTTGGGCAACTGCTTTCAGCCCAGGTCATGATCCTGGAGACCTGGGATCGAGCCCCACATCAGGCTCCCTGCTCGGCGGGAAGCCTGCTTCTCCCTTTCTCACTCCCCCTGCTTGTGTTCCCTCTCTAGCTGTTTCTCACTGTCAAATAAATAAAATCTTAAAAAAAAAAAAAAAAAAAGATTACCGGTAAGGTATTTTGCTGGAAAGAAGAAGAAAATCTGGCCTTTTGTTTACATTACTTTTTAGGAGCAGTTGTGGTCTGTCCAGGTACACTTACATTTTTAGTTTATTTTATTTATCAGTCTCTATACCCAGTGTGGGGCTTGAACTTGTGACCTTGAGATCAAAAATTGGTCCCTGTTCCGACTGAGCCAGCCAGGCACCCCTACATTCTTAATTATTCCTAACGTGCAGCATTTTGTCCTTCTGCATTGTTACAGTTATGCTAGCCATACATGAATGAAGCTCTTGACCATCATTTTCTTTGTGATGATTAAAAAATAATTAGTTTGAGACTAAACTAAATAACCCTATATGCTCTTGGCCGGCGTATTTTGTGTTTTATTTTTTAATTTCCTTGTCTTTGCATTTTTTAATTGCACTATATTTCTCCAGATTTTATAGTCTTCTTTACATTTGGCGATTGTAACTTAAGTGCATGGTAAGTACATTCAGGGTGTAAACATGAATTTTCCCGTGTCTAGCTGGTGCTTGAATTGTTTTTATAGTGAATAACAGTGGCACTTGAAAACATGCTACCTTTTCCCCTCTCCCACTAATAGGAGCTGGTACATATACTACCTCTTCTTTGAGTACAAAATCTGCAACCACATCAGATCCTCCTAATATTTGTAAAGTCAAACCCCAGCAATTACAGACAAGCAGCCTGCCTTCTGCAAGTCATTTTTCACAGTTAAGCTGTATGCCTTCCCTTATTGCCCAGCAACAGCAGAGCCCACAGGTCTATGTGTCTCAATCTGCAGCAGGTAAGAGTTTTAGAATTGGGTATAAGGAATTGAGAAAATGAAGAATTTCTTATATGCTTACTTTTTTTCTCTCAAGTTTAAATATTTTTTGATCTGCATTGCAAATTTGTTTAATCATAGAATTCAATGTTCTGTCTCTGATAAGTATTGGGGGGGGGTGGCTCTTGGCAGTTGTTTCTTATATGCATGTTACATATATATTAGACAAAGTAGTATCAGATCATTTGCAAAATAGCTTACACATATCATGTTATTCCAGTCAAGTTATAAAACTTTATTACCTGAAATTTGACAAACCAATAATAAAATTCATAGGGAAGAATAAACCTAAGATTAGCAAAGAAGAAAAAATATGTTGGGGGTACTAGGGTAACTTACCTAGTAAATACCACAATGTTAATCTTAGTTAAATACTCAATATTTGAAAAATATTCAAACTCACTAATGTTTTAAATTCAAAATAAAAGAACAGTGAAGCTATTTCTTGCCTTTCTGTGTGGGAAATATCAGAAAGATTGATAATACCCAGTTTTATAAGGGTCACGGTTATTAATAGTTTCTTAAAGTGCATTGCTGGTTATTATATAAATTGACATAATTCTTTTAGAAAAGTATCAGAATATTTTATATGCACATACTTAAACATAGTAAGAATTTTCATAGGAATTTTACCATTTGGATAAACTTTCTATGAATCAGAAATACATGTATGACAGTATTGTTTGTAACAGTGACAGATTAAAAACAATATGAGACATTCTCCAAAACATACTATTATATAAAAAGAGATCACAGAGTAGTTTATATAATACATAGAAATCTGTTAAGAATCTAAACCAAATTCTTTAATTTATTAAATGCCAGTTCCTTTGAAATATTTTGTTAAATTCTAGGAAGTAGATATAAAATTAGAATAGATTTGCTCATAAACCAGTGGGTTCATTTTTACTTTGAGTAGATCATATCCGATTTCACTACTCAGTACCCCACTGGCAGTGTATGAGTGTCTGTTTTTCCATACTTTAACAGGTAGAATTGACGCTTGAACAATGCAAGGGTTAGGGGTGCCAATGCCTTACACAGTTAGAAATCCACATTGATTTAATGTTAAATCCCCCAGATTTAACTACAAATATCCTACCTTTGACCAGAAGCCTTACTAATAACTTAAACAGTTCATTAACACATATTTTGTATGTTGTATGTATTATACCCTGCATTCTTACAATAAAGTAAGCTAGAGAAAAGAAAATGTTGCTAAGAAAATCATAAGGAGAAAATACGTTTTCAGTACTCACTGATTATTTGGAAAAAAAATACAGTTCAAACCCATGTTGTTCAAAGGTGAACTGTACTAGAGTTTTATTGTTTTAATTTGCATATATACCTGTTGGCTAGTTGTTTTCGGTCTTTTCCCATTTCTAGTTTTTTCTTGGTTGTTAATAGTCTTCAGTGGGCTCACTTGATTTGAAATCTGCTACAAAACTTGGATTTTAGTTACTATTTGGAAAATTCTGAAGCTTAGCCACCTAAAACTGCTTGTTTTTCCTGATGATCCATATAGCTCAAATCCCTGCTTTCTATATGGACACGAGTCATTTATTCAATACCCAACATGCACGCTTGGCTCCACCATCCTTGGCTCAGCAGCAAGGCTTCCAACCAGGTCTCTCTCAGGTAAATACCACTTCTTTCATCATGTGTATGTTTCTTGGCATGCTAATGGTGTAATGGATATCATAGGTTATAGATAAAGGCTCTTTAAGTTAAAATTTTCTATTGACAACATGGAACAATCTGTGATTACATTGATACGTATTGGCACAGTTTTCAAACTTTCCCAAATTTGCCAAAGCTTAATGGCTAACAGTGTAGAATACATAATGTGTTGAAAGGAAAATTTAGATGTTTACATTTGGTTTTGTTTTAAAAAGGAGCTCATATATATGCTTTTCATTCTTTTCATATCAAATTTTTTATTTTCCCAAATATTGGGATTTGTGTTAATGGTATTCATGTGTTTCTGTTGTATTGCAGCCAACTTCAGTTCAGCAGATCCCAATCCCCATTTACGCACCACTGCAAGGACAGCATCAAGCCCAACTCAGTTTAGGTGCTGGACCTGCTGTTTCCCAGGCCCAGGAGTTATTCACTTCTTCACTTCAGCCATATAGGTACATGCTTTTGTAATTTCTGAGCCTTCTTGCCATATTCCTGCTGTTCCTCCTTTTCCCCCAGAAGCTAGGGTGACCCTTTTACGAAATTCCTTTAAATGATTAAGCATGTTGATTTTATGTCCTAAAACTTACTTTCTGGTGGTTTCAGTCAAGACTTTATTGAACATAGTGAGACCTCAAATATTCTTGAAGATGAGGATAACAGCAGTCCCAGAACGATTAGAAATCAGAGGAAATAGCTGCTAAGGGACCTGAAAGGCTGCATGCCACATTTCCACAGTAGCCGTACCTCTGCACCTGCCCTGGAGTGTGTGGGGGGGCTTGGCAGAGAATAGCAGAGAGGGCAAGAGCCAGGGTGGAGAGTGCCAGGCAGGGAACAGAGCCAGTGAGGTTAGTGATGACACATAGAGAAAAAACTGGTTTTTTGGGCGATTCACTGAAAGTTAGCTTTGTGGTTAAGGAAATTTTCTTTTAATTGGTTTAGCTACTTGCAACATTGTTGGAAAGTTTGAGGCTACTTTCCAGCTATGCAAAAAAAAAAAAGAGCTCAGTGTTTAATTAGTAGTGTCTTCCATTTTTTTTCTTTTTTTTTTTTTTTAAAGATTTATTTATTTGACAGAGAGATCACAAGTAGACAAAGAGGCAGGGAGAGAGAGAGGAGGAAGAGGCTCCCTGCCGAGCAGAGAGCCGAAGGCAGACTTTAACCCACTGAGCCACCCAGGCCTGAAGATGTATTTCTTAAGACTGGGCTTGTTCCGAAGACTGAAACTGGACCATTTCCTTACGCCACACACAAAAATAGACTCAAAGTGGATGAAAGACCTCAATGTGAGACAGGAATCCATCAGAATCCTTGAGGAGAACATCTGTCTGTAGCTCAGGTCATGATCCCGGAGTTCCAGGATCGAGCCCCGCATCGGACTCCCTGCTCGATGGGAAGCAAATAAAAAGAAAATCTTTAAAAAAAAAAAAAAAAAAAGATCAAAAGCTTTTACACAAAAGAAACAGTCAACAAAACCAAAAGCCTACAGAATGGGAGAAGATAATTTGCAAATGACATATCGGATAAAGGGCTAGTATCCAAAATCTATAAAGAACTCCTCAGACTCAACACCCAAAGAACAAATAATGCAGTCAAGAAATGGGCAGAAGACATGAACAGACATTTCTCCAAAGACCACATCCATATGGCCAACAGACACATGAAAAAGTGTTTAGCATCCCTCAGCATTAGGGAAATACAAATCAAAACCACAGTGAGATACCACCTCACACCAGTTAGAATGGCTAAAATTAACAAGTCAGGAAACAACATGTTGGTGAGAATGTGGGAAAGCGGAACCCACCTACACTGTTGGTGGGAATGCAAGCTGGTGCAGCCACTCTAGAAAACAGTATGGAAATTTCTCAAACAGTTGAAAATAGAGCTACCCTACGATCCAGCAATTGCACTACTGGGTATTTACCCTAAGGATACGAATGTAGTGATCCGAAGGGGCACATGCACCCGAATGTTTATAGCAGCAGTGTCCACAATAGCCAAACTATGGAAAGAGCCTAGATGTCTATCTACAGATGGATGGATAAAGAAGAGGTGGTATATCTATACAATGCAATACTGTGCAGCCATCACAAAGAATGAAATCCTGCCATTTGCAGCATTGTGAATGGGACTGGAGGGTATTATGCTGAGTGAAATAAGTCAATCAGAGAAAGACATCACATGATCTCTGAAATGAGGAATTGGGAGAGGCAGGGTGGGGGGTTGTGGGGGTTAGGGAGGGGGAAAAAATGAAACAAGATGGAACTTGGGAGGGAGACAAACCATAGGAAATACTTAATCTCAGGATACAAACTGAGGGTTTTGTCGGGGGAGGGATAGGGTTGCTGGGTTATGGAAAAAAAAAGACTGGGCCTGTTCCATAGAAAAATAATGTAAACTATATGTGTAATTGTGACTAATGACAAGTGTATTGGAAGGCACAGGTTTAGACTTTGAAAGTGATCGTTTGTATCCTTGCCAGGTCATTCTGCTATTCTTGTTCTCACCCTCATCAGCATAGTGTTTATTAATACAGAATCCCTGAATTAATTTCTGCCAAGACAGTTTGGGGGTTTTGTCTTTTCTTTTTCCTTTTTTTTTTTTTAAATATATTTTTATTTACTTATTTGGCAGAGAGAAACACAGAGAGAGAACACAAGCAGGGGGAATGAGAGAGGGAGAAGCAGGCTTCCTGCCAAGCAGGAAGCCCAATGTAAGGCTCTGTCCCGGAACACCTAGATCATGACCTGAGCCGAAAGCAGACGCTTAATGACTGAGCCATCCGGGCACCCAAAAAATACCTTTTTTTAAATACACACACACATAAATGGAGAATGAAATACAAATAATAAAAGTCAGCTATTAGTGCTATAAATGTGAGTAAAATGTCGATGCCAAAGAAAAAAACAGATTTGGTTCTGAGCTTGCTAGTCAGCACATGAAGAGAGAATCATTCTCATTGTTCAAGAGAAGAAACTCTTGTTAATTTCTCAGGAAGAACAAGCCTTTCTCTAGAAGTTTGTTGTGTTTGGGGCTCTGAATCATGAAATGCATACTGCAGACACAGTCTGCATTCTCTATCTTAATTCTGCTTATTAGAGTACTTGGTTCTTTGGGATACTCATTCCCAGGATTTCCAGATTCCAAAATAGAACTGACTACTAACACAAGTCTTTTCTTTTTAATACCTGTGTAGATCTCAGCCAGCCTTTATGCAAAGCAGTCTGTCCCAGCCATCTGTGGTTCTTTCTGGCACTGCCATCCACAACTTTCCAGCTGTCCAACACCAGGAACTTGCAAAGGCCCAATCAGGTCTTGCCTTTCAACAGACTTCAAATACGCAGCCTATTCCTATACTCTATGAACATCAGCTGGGTCAGGCATCGGGACTAGGAGGTTCCCAACTAATTGATACACATCTTCTCCAGGTAAGACAGGAGCAGGGGGGTAGAATCATGCACTTGTCATCGTCTTCCTGCATAGCAGATTATTTAAAGAAACCGTTTTTTAATAAAAAATTTTATAAGATGTGAAAAACAAAGGTCTTTTTATCTAATACTCGTATTCTTAGAGAATGCTTTGAAGCCATACCCTTGATATCTGACTTGGAAATTTGTCATTCTTACTGCTGTTTTCTTACACATTTTTTTCTAGGCTAGAGCAAATCTTACCCAGGCTTCAAATCTTTATTCTGGACAAGTACAACAGCCTGGTCAGACAAATTTTTATAATACTGCCCAGTCACCCAGTGCTCTCCAGCAGGTAAACTATGGCATGGTAAATTTCCTCAATTTTCTTTATTATTATTATTACTATTATTATTATTACTTTTACGATGTTCATTTTTTGCTTGGCAGTTTTAACAAAATCAAGATGAGGAGATGGCTTAGTGGCTTTCAGACTTTTCTCTGAGGTGTCCTAGGAATTCCGTGGGGTCCATTAGTGGTGGGACCTGCTGAGTCCCACAACATTTTTCTCCTTAGTACTGCTTCACTCACTTCTAATTTGACTCTTTGTTTTAAATTGGTTTCCATGTAATCATTTATTTTAACAAAGAATTCCATGAATATAAAAGTTTGAAAATGGGCTTCTGGGTGGCTCAGTGGATTAAAGCCTCTGCCTTCGGCTCAGGTCATGATCTCAGGGTCCTGGGATCGAGGCCCGCATCAGGCTCTCTGCTCAGCAGGGAGCCTGCTTCCTCCTCTCTCTCTGCCTGCCTCTCTCTACCTATTTGTGATCTCTCTGTCAAATAAATGAATAAAATCTTAAAAAAAAAAAAAGTTCGAAAACCATTGTCTGGGATACACAGTTCCACGTAAGCATGACAAGTGCTTTACCCATCTGCGCTAGAGGGGGAGGAAGTCTCTAAAGACCATCTCACTGGTTAATACAATACTTAGAACAATGTGGCAGAGTATGACAAAGTGTAAGTGACAGACATGCACGAACTCCTAGCAATATCATGAATCTACTGTTCAAAAGTTCATGGAGGACCAAAGGAGAGAGGCAAACGATTAATTATTTTCTTATAACTAATTCTAGTGGCTGTTTTAGGGTTGAAAATTCATAAATGTATCTATTACCTTATTGACATTCAAATTAAACACTGTTTGTATGAAAACTGAAAGGTTATTTTTCTTAACAAAACTCATTTGAGTCAGACCTGAAAAAAGTATAGAGATGTCTGTTTGGGAAAGTGCAGCAACAGTACTCCTCAAATTGTATCCCATGACTTCATTGTATTAGGTGTTGGTTAGACACATACCATAGATTCATTCAAAGGTCTTCGTAATGGTTTTGGTAATAAAGTGTCTGCACTACTAATCTATTTTATTTTTGCACCCTTAATAAAAGAGTAGAGGTAGTTACTAAACAAAAGATAATACATGAAATTTATTATTAGATTATAGTAGTTCTGTTTAAACTGTTACCCAGAAGGTTTTTAAGAGTTGTATAGAGAGTTACAGGGCTATACAGATATAAGTAAATTGCCACAGTTTCTTTTTCCTTATTTTCTAGGTTACAGTACCTTTACCAGCATCCCAGCTTTCATTACCTAATTTTGGATCTACAGGGCAGCCTTTAATTGCTCTGCCTCAGACTCTTCAGCCCCCATTACAGCATACCACCCCACAAGCCCAGGCCCAGAGCCTGAGTCGTCCAGCCCAAGTAAGCCAGCCTTTCAGAGGATTAATCCCTGCTGGAACACAGCATAGCATGATTGCAACCACAGGGAAAGTAAGTGAAGAGGGATTTGCAGTGTCTTTGAGAATTTAAGGCTGTGTGTTTTGTGTTTATATATTTACATCTGTGTATCTGTAAAAACTAAAATACATCAGTTTTTACCACCCTCTAGGAAATCTCAAATGCTGGTGTGCTTTTTTTTTTTTTTTTAAGTTTTTTTATTTTTGAAGTAATCTCCACACCCAATGTGGGGCTGGAACTCAACAAGCCCAAGATGAAGAGTTGCATGCTCCACCAGCTGAGCCAGACAGGCACCCCAAGCCCCAGTGTACCCTTTTTTTTTTTTTCATTCTTTAAATCTACTTCTAATGTGTTTGACTTCCTCTGGTTTTTACCTAATAACAAAGAATTCACAAGTTTTGTGGAAGAATTGGGCTTACACAGTCTCTTAAGACTTTTCACCCCCAAGTTTGGCCTTGATAATTCCACAGTATTTGAAACTTAATTAGAGGATTTTTGTACTAAGATTCTTTGCTCTTTAGATTAGGAATTCCAGAAATGCTAAAGTCTAGTCTGTGTTTTTTCTCAGATGTCCGAAATGGAACTGAAAGCATTTGGAAGTGGCATTGATATAAAACCAGGCACACCTCCGGTCAGCGGTAGAAGCACCACACCAACATCTAGTCCCTTCCGGTAAAATGGGCATTTGAATTTCCAAATAACTAAATACGATTTATTTGTTAGATTCTTACTATGTCACCAGGCCTGTGGTAAGCACAAGACATTCTGATAGTTTTATGTAAAATGTGAAGCTATTACATTAAGAATGTATGTGTTATACTACATTTTTAAGAATTTTTTTTTTTTAAATACAGGGCAAATCTAGCTAGAATTCTTTCTCACCTCTGCCCCTCCAGTGTCTCTCCACTACCATAATGTTTGGTAACTCACCTTGGTAAATTTTCATCAGCAACCACAAACGAAGACTTTACCAAGAGCAATGTCTCTAAAGATCTAACAGCATTATTTATTTGGCACTACTGTACTGACCAGTGATGGCTTTTTCCCAAGGGCTACTTCCACAAGTCCGAACAGCCAGTCCAGCAAAATGAACAGCATTGTCTATCAGAAGCAGTTCCAGTCAGCCCCTGCCACTGTGAGAATGACACAACCATTTCCTACACAGTTTGCACCCCAGGTGGGCAGATATGAGTGAGAAATGAGTATTATGTACTTGGAAGTGATTGCTAATCTGGCTAATTATCTGATTTCATAATCTTGCCATATTATAACTAGTTTAGAAACATAGATTTTAATGAGAAACAGTTTCTTATTAACAGTACATTTATGACATTGATATATATTCTCCGCAGTTTTTAGTGAGATACCAGGTAGTTACTGTATAGTTCTAAAGCAGACAAGAGAAATAGTCAAAAGATTCCCCACACAGCTCTGGTCATTTCAGTCCTGTTTCTTTTATCTTTTTTGAAGAAGTGGACTTTTCAGAGAAGGGTCCCAGTGCTTAAAGGTTTCTAGGTTTAAAGTTTTTTTGTTGTATCGTCGTTGTCGTTGTCGTCGTTGGGTTTTTTTGGTTTTGGTTTTTGTTTTTTTTTTTTAAGAGAACTATGTATAGTTGAGTTAAAATTTCCAAACGATGTTCTAATATGTGTGTAAAAACATTGGCTTCTCTTCCCTTCACTGATTGAATGGAAAGACTAACTAAAATTGATCATAACTGTCACAAATGAGAATTGGTTCCTGAGAAAACACTTATTTGTTGATTGGTGTTTTTTTTATTTATCTTCAGATTATGTCTGGTATAAGTGTGTGCCTTTTCTGCAATTATATCTTTTTAAAAAGATTATCCTAATGAATAGCTTTTCTATCTCCCCTTCAGAATTTGTAGCTGAAATGTTAGAGCCAACTACAGAGCCATGGCGTGCTTTGCCTAATTTTTCTGTTAGATTTTCCAAACATGGCCTGTTTGTTCTTGGTCCCTGTAATAGAATGGCACAAATCCCTACATACTTTCCTTTCACTTGGCAGAATGGGCACAGATTTACTCTGGGATAAGCCAACCTGGTCTAGTTGGCAAAAATTTTTTTTTAACAGTTCAATGTTGTATGTTTTGTTTTTTTCACTCAGATTCTCTCTCAGCCTAACCTGGTCCCTCCATTGGTAAGAGCCCCACATACTAACACCTTCCCAGCGCCTGTTCAGAGGCCGCCAATGGCACTGGCCAGTCAGATGCCTCCTCCGCTGACCACAGGCCTCATGAGCCATGCTCGTTTGCCACATGTAGCCAGGGGTCCTTGTGGATCACTATCTGGAGTCAGAGGTAATCAGGCCCAGGCTGCGTTGAAGGCTGAACAAGACATGAAGGTTAGTACAGTGTTAACAGCCAACAGAGCAAGCATCTGTCTCTGAACCATGTCTTAAGATGCCTCTGGACCCATAACCACAAACCCAGGCATTTATTGTCTTAGCTGATTTAACCAAGCTAACTACTTTTATTCATTCCTTTTTTCCCCCTCCCCCTTTTTTTTCCTCCCTATTCCCCCTCCACTTTTTTTTTTAATTTTTTTTAATTTTTTTTTCTTTTTTCTTTTTTTTTGCAACTGTAGCTAGTAAACAAGTTAACATTTTAAACTGGCAAAATGAATTACTTATAAAACAAATATTTGAGGGAGATCTGAGTTTAGCTGCTACATTTTTTGGAAGAGCAAGAAAGTAATGTGGATCATTATAGGTTTCCCCATTTTCTTTCATTTTTTTATCTTTGTTTTCTTTTTTAATTCCTCCCCCATCCCCTGACTTATTATAAATCATGGTTATGTGAAAATTCTGGAGTGGGTATAAGATTTTACCTATCCTGGTTTTTCTTCCTTCGTGAGTCATGCAAGTACAGTTTTCTTCTCAAACTGTTTCCATATCTTTTTTTTTTTTCCTTTTTTTTGCCTGCCACCTGAGTTGGCTGTATTCCACAACAGATTGTGCAGTTGTAGTTGAAGAACTGAAAAAAGCACTTTGGGATCCTTCATAATAAAAGGCACTGATAAATGTGAGGTTTGCTGATGCAGAAGAGTGCCTTTAGGAGTCTGTGTGGGGACAGTTTTTATAGCATAAACCTTGCCTGTCTGCCTGTAAGGCCAGCTGAATCCATTGGTTCTGTATTTACTTCGTCTTGACTTCAGAGGTCTTAGTAATTTTGCATATTTTGTTGCTATGTATATGTGTATACACACACATATATCGGGTCAGATGAGAACAAAGAAAGCTTGCTGCCTTCAGACAGGGCTATGCATAGTAATGCTTTACTCTAAATTAGAAACATGTTTATGCTCATCCTGTTAGAAAATTTGGTTGACTAACTAGTTTCTTTCTACATTGATATCCCTCATTTCTCATCCTGAGTAATCAAAGACTGCTCTGCAGTGAAACTCTTGTTAAATGGGATCTTTTATTAAGGCTGTGTTATACCTAGGATTTTCCTCTGTTCATAACTATTAAAAAATGTGTAGGAATCTTTGGAAAGTATTTGGCCATGGTTTCCATTTCTGTCTCCTTTGGAACTTGATTTTCATACCTTTCCATGTTGGAAATGACATTAGAGCTTATAATGCAGTTGGGGAGGGTAAACATTTCTTGAAATTGCTTTAGATCTTTATATAGCATAGGTTTCCTGTAGAACATGAAGGGCTCCTTATTATATGCGAGAGGTACAGCAATTTAAGTGTTAATTTTGTACGTTACAGTGGTATAATTTACAGATTGGCGTAAGTATATTCTTTGGGGCACATAGTCAATAAAAGTAGGAAATTATTTTACCAGCTCAGAATGTGGTAGGAGCTATCAGAACTTAGTGATCAAGTGAAGTTGTAGTTACTAATTTCTGATGCTCTTCCCCTGCAGAAGAGAGCTGTGGGAAGAGGACTCAGCCACAAGACATTTGGTCCTAGGTGTTGGTAATGCCACAATATAAGTGCTTCCTTTTCGTTTTATTGTAGACCACATATTGATAACTAGAAGTTTTAAGTGTTACGTATATATGTCTTCAAATTTGCAAGCAGCCTCCCTAAATAGAATTTGATGTCAGTAAGCTTTGTTCCAGAAAAGTTACAGACCAACAGCAATTTCTGTCTTACTGTTTTATAAGAGGGCAAACTTGGAAAACATGGTGGGAGGTGGTTCTGTTGTTTTCACATGTTTTTTAAAAAAAAATACATGGAATATTTGCCAAGACAGGAAGACATTTGTCCATTAAAAGCTGAAAGATCATTGAGGTGCTTTTGGTTTGGGCCAGACATGTGGGGAAAACGGATTTGTGGTTGGTGAAGAGTGAACGGAGATGGACGGACAGGCTTTGCTAATGCTGCAGCTTTCTCAGTCATTGTTTCTCCTTTTTTAAGGCAAAACAGAGAGCAGAGGTTCTTCAGTCCACGCAGCGGTTCTTCTCTGAACAACAACAGAGCAAACAGATAGGAGGCAAAGCCCCGAAAGTGGACAGTGATTCAAGTAAACCTCCTGAAACACTGACTGACCCTCCTGGTGTCTGTCAGGAAAAAGTAGAAGAAAAGCCACCCCCCGCACCCACTATAGCCACCAAACCTGTTAGAACTGGACCAATCAAACCTCAGGCAATCAAAACGGAAGAAACAAAATCTTAAAGGCTGTGGTTTATTGCAGGGGTTGGGGGAGGGGAGAGGGGAACGGGGGAGAATGAAGTCGGATAATGCCAGCAGCCAGAGTGTTAAAGCGGCCTGTGATGTTACCCTGTCCAGAGCTGGGAGGTGCACGGGGGACGCAGGAGCAATTTACACTGACACACAGCTGCTGCACCGGTACAGTGAGGCTCTGCCAGCTTGCCCCTGCTGTAGGGCACGCGCTCTGTTGATGGCCATGCGTCTCCAGTCAGAATTCACGTACACACACGTGCACACATGCCTTGAGTGCATATCATCTAGAACTGAAGTCTTTATGGTTAGATGAAACACCAGAAATAGAAGGAAGATAACCCACAGAGGAATAGCTGAGCCTGAACAGTGGTGATTCCAGCTAATAGATCAGGTGTGGTTTCTTTGCTCCCTTATGTTCTTTGGATGTGATTGTACCATTTGTGGG